>JASAMX010019082.1:0-27000 GCA_030248175.1 Microlaimidae sp. YZB2_3 | reverse complement strand
GTCAGGGTAAAAACTTTGAAAATTTGGGGGAGGGAGCCCCCTGGATTTTTTTTCTAGGAGGGGGGGGGGCGAAATTTCGAGGCTAAGGGGGAAGGTGGGACTGATACATGGACAAGTTGGGTCGGGAGTGGGGGGGGGGGTCAAACCCCAAATTAGGGGGGGGGGGGTTAAAATCCGAGTAACGCAAAATACCCATATCGTTTTTTTTTAAGTACATTTTACCCATATAGTTTTTCGATTTTGAAGGAAAATAGGAAAAACGCTAAATTTTAGAAAAAGTCAAAAGTCCTTTTTATTAATAATTTTTTTTTTTTATGCTTAAAACATTTTTTTTTGACCTTAAAACTTAAAGTTCGGAGGCAGTTAGAAGTCATTTTAAAGACCTTTTCTTTATTTTTCCAAAATTGGTTAACCTTTTCTCCCCCCACTTTCTAATGGGGGGGTTAAACCCCCTCTCAGGATTTGGGGGGGGTTAAATCTCTGTGCCCATGTATGGTAATTTTTAACTAAGAAAACATGTTTTTACCGCTAAAAACATTAGAATAATAGGTTATTAGGCCAAACAAGTGTATTATACAGCTTTATCTACGTTTATCCCTGCTTTTTTAACGTTTTAAAATTAATGAGGGGCTCCGCCCCCCCCGCCCCCCCCACACTGTAAACCAAATCAGATGAGCATCTTCATGTTTTTTTTTTGAGTTACCGTTATGAAAAAATACCAAGCCATTGTTGTAGGCAACTGGAAATTTTAGGAGGGGAGCAATGATACAAATCAACCAAATAATGATTGTTTGTTTTGATTGATGTGTAGTACTTATTGTTTATTAAAATTATTGTACTTTTTTCAGAAATATTAAGCAAGATAAATAGCAAGAATAAGAAATACGCATATGCACCCAGGTGAGAAAGGGGGGCATAGGTGGGCAGGGGGGGGTTTGGGGGTATACCCCCGAAATTTCGGATTTTGCTGACAGCCCCCCTTGGATTGTAGTCGGGACACCCCCCCCCCCCAAATTCGCCTCCCAAAGAAAAATTTTTAAGTGTTATAAAAGGACTAAAAAATTTTTCCGCGCTTCGCGCGGAGTGTTTATTACCTTATTTCCCCGTTCATTACCTTTTATTACCTTTAACTCCCCGCTACGCGGGCAGTTTAAATTTCCCCGCCACGTGGTAGTTTAAATTGGCAATTTATCTTAGTTTTTCAATCGCAAATTGATTATCCCATTCAGTAGTTAAGGCATACATGTTTAATAAAACTACTATAAACACTATTATCCTTTTTTAACGTTTTAAACACATGTTATAAATGTATAGTATAGCTATAGAAAACCTTAAATTTTGTAATTAGTATCATTTGGAATTAAATTTTTGAGTGTATTTTAGCGCCTCAAATTATAAATTTTCTCCTCCGGGAAATTGTCCCCCCGAACCCCCCTGACTGAATTTTTAAGATCACAGAAAATTATGTAGAAATTAGGTAAAAAAAACAAAAGTAAAATGTATGTTCACGGGATCACCAGGAGACGATTTTTAAGCCGTTTTTAGTATATATTTTAAAAAATTTTTGCCTCCGGCGGCTGGGGACACCCCCGATAGCCCCCCGGCCGACGCTTGGCGTCGGCTGGCGCCGCTACGCGGCGCAGGCGGCGGCGCTTCGCGCCGCTTTTAGAATACTTTTTCTCTCGAAATTAACCGACGCCCCTGAAAATGAAATCCTGACTGCGCCACTGCACATTATTATTAAAAGAATTAAAAAACTAAAAATTTATAAGTTGCAATAAGGTCTTATTTTAATCTGACACAGTTTTAAAGCATTTATAAGCTTGTTTTACGTTGATGTACGTGTTTTTAAGTCTCTATTTTAAGGCAGCGCGGAAATATTGGGGTACACCCCCCCAAATTCGCTTTTCGAAGAAAAATTTTTAAGTGTTATAAAAGGACTAACTTTTTCCGCGCTTCGCGCGGAGTGTTTATTACCTTATTTCCCCGTTCATCTATGTATGTGACCTTTTTGTGAAAATAGAAAAAAAATTAAATGCTACTTGGCGCCTATACTTGCATGGCGCTGTAAAATTTGGAGGCTAGGCGCCAGCTCGCGCCTAGGCGCTGGCAAAAAAATGCAGAAAATTAGTTTTTTGTACCAAAAAACGTGTTTATGACAGTTACATAATTTCTACTGGAATTTATTGAAAATTTGGCTCGGCAAGGGGGGAGGGGTTGGTTGATTTAGAGTTCTAGAGGGGTAGGGTGTCAAAATTTATAATTTCAGGGCAGCCCCTGAGATTTTGAAGCTAGACCCCCCCCCCCTGGCTACGCCCACGTAACGATAATCTTTAATTAAATATAAGATTATGGATTAAAAAGTTTGTGATACTTGACTTTATAATCAAGACAATAATATTATTATTCTATTATTATGACGGATTTAAAAAAAACTATGATTTCTAATCTAATTATACGAATATACAAACACATTATTAATAAAAAAATTAAAAAATAGATCCTGTAAGTTGCAATAAGGCAGGGACGTAGCCACAGTTTCATTTTGGGGGGGGGAGGCGGCGGATTGTAGTAAAAAAATTAGGGGAGGGGGCGGGGCGGAGCTCCCTTTAATTTTTAAACCCGTTAAAAAAGCAGGGATAAACGTAAATAAAACTGTATAATACACTTGTTTGGCCTAATAACCTATTATCTAATGTTTTTAGCGGGTAAAAACATGTTTTCTTGAAGTTAAAAATTACCATACATGGTACGGGGGCTTAACCTCTCTAAATCCTGAGAAGGGGGGTTTAATCTTCTTATCAAAAAGTGGGGAGAAAAGGTTAACCAATTTTTGGAAAAAATGAAGAAAAAAGGTCTTTAAAATGACTTCTAACTGCCTCCAAACTTAAAGTTTTTAAGGTCAAAAAATGTTTTTAGCAATAAAGTGGAACTTTTGACCTAAAATTAGCGTTTTTTACCTATTTTTCCTTCAAAATCGAAAAAAAAACTAGATGGGACGGTTTAGAAAGTTATATGGGGATTTGCGTTATTATTTTTCAAATTCTCATATTTGGGGTTTTACCCCTCATTTCGAACCAAGTTGTCCATGTATGATCCACCCTTCCCCCTTAGCCTCGAAATTTCGCTCTCCCCCCTCCTAGAAAAATCCAGGGGGCTCCCTCCCCCCAACTCCTCTTTCAAAGTTTTTACCCCTGACCCCCTCTCGATTTTAAAATCTGACCCCCCCTCTCCTTTCGAGAAAATTTTAGGTACTTTTTTCTACTAAATTTTCTTCCAAAAACGTGAGTTTTTAACACAAATTCATGTTTTTACACCCTTTTTATAACTCAATATCACTTTTTATTCAATGAAATATAGTTTAATCCTATAAAAAAACTATTATTAAACCTTTAATGGTTTAAAACAAACATGGGCACGGGGGGTTGGGGGGGGGTTACCCCCCCCCCCCCAAATTCTGAGAAGGGGGGTTTCACCGCCCCCCCCCCACTCAGAAGGGGGGGGAGAGAAAAGGTTAACCCCCCCAAATTTTGGAAAAAATGAAGAAAAAACGTCTTTCAAATGACTTCTAAACTGCCTCCAAACTTAATTTTTATGGTCAAAATGAATGTTTTATGCTATAAAAAGCTCAAAAAAGCAATAAAAAGGGCTTTTGACCTAAAATTTGCGTTTTTTTTATCTATTTTTCCTTTAAAATCGAAAAACGATATGGGTAAAATGCACTCCAGAAAAAAACGATATGAGTATTTTGCGTTTCTCGGATTTTAACCCCCCCCCCCTCCTAATTTGGGTGACCCCTCTATAGGTTTTAAAATCTTCCACCCCGGCCCGGGTTAACCCCCCTAGAAAGCTAGGGAGGTTCTACCCCCCTTGGACCCCCCTAGATTTTGAAATGTCATTTACCCGGGGTAACCACCCCCTAGAATTTTGACCGTGTTCATTTATGATTTTAACCATACATGGGCACGGGGGGGTTGGGGGGTTAACCCCCCCCCCCAAATTCTGAGAAGGGGGGTTTAACCCCCCCACTCAGAAGTGGGGGGGAGAAAAAGTTAACCCCCCCCAATTTTGGAAACATTAAGAAAAAAATGTCTTTAAAATGACTTCTAACTGCCTCCAAACTTAAGTTTTGAGGTCAAAATGAATGTTTTAAGCAATAAAAAGCTCAAAAATGCAATAAAAAGGGCTTTTTGACCTAAAATTAGCGTTTTTACCTATTTTTCCTTTAAAATCAAAAAAACAATATGGGTAAAATGCACTCCAGAAAAAAAACGATATGGGTATTTTGCGTTTCTCGGATTTTAACCCCCCCTAGTTTGTTGTTTAACCCCTCCCCACACCGGACCAACTTGCCCATGTATGATTTTAACCCCAAAATTTGAAAAATATGACGCTTTGAAAAGTTTGACTTTTTTTCTGGAAAAAGAGTTTAGTTCACCTATGCTGTGTTTTGAATAACGAAGTTTTTGACCCTTCAGAGCTACATGTATGAAAATTAACATTCCGAACACTTACAGACTTGTGCACTGTCCCCAGGGTCAAAAGCATTGAAATAGGCTAAAAACTGCAAAAATGGCGTCATAATAATTTAAGTGCAAAGTGCAAAACTTGCGAAGATGGCGTCAAAATAATTTAAAAATGACGCCATAATTTTAGGGTACTTTTTCATTTTTTTTTTTGGGGGGGGGGGGGGCAATAAAACGGGGGGGGGGGACAAATCATCCAATAAAGCGGAGGAGGAATTTCCAGACCGTGCACAGGTTTGCAATTAACACTTGCTTCTTCACGAGGTAACCATGGTTTTTAGCATAGTCGCACCAGTTTTCTATAATAGGGTGTTTTTTTTGAAAAAACGCTGTGAACAGAACAAATTTGGGTGCTTTTTTCCTAAAGAAACACCTTGAAAGCAGGAACGTAACCAGGGGGGGGGGGCAAGGTGGGAGGGGCGGCCGCCCCCCCCCCCCCCCCCCGAAATGGTCGGACAACCAAGGATAGTGGTTCGGTGGGGGAAGCGGCCATCTCCCCCCCCCTCAAAAATAGCCGCCAGTTAGTAAAATTTGAAGATTTTCAGAGGCCGAAATTCAAAATTTTCTAGCACCTCACTTCGCTCGGCGCCAACCTCTATAATAGTTTTACCACAATTGACCCCAAAAAGCAAAAAATTTTCCGCTTCGCTTTGCTCAGCGGCTTCGCTTTGCCTAACGGTCAAGTTCCTTAACATGCATATGCATTAGGTGAGAACGGTCCGGGAAGCTAGAGGGGTGGTTACCCGGGGTAAATCGAATTTTAAATTCAAGGAGGGGGGTCCCAGGGGGGTTCGGACCCGCCCCCCAAGCTTTTTAGAGGGGGGTCGACCTGGGGTGCGAAATTTTGAAATTTAGAGGGGGTCAGGTGGGGTCCGGTGTCCAAAGCAAAAGTTTTATACCACAATAACTTTAATAACTGTTCTTTTTATAGGATAATACTGATAATAATTTTATAGGATAATAATTTTTATTTAATAAAAAGCGATATTCTGATGTAAAAAGGGTGTAAAAACATGAATATGTATAAAAATTCACGTTTTTTAGAGAAAATTTAGTATAAAAAAATACCTAAAATTTTCCCAAGGGGGGAGGGGGGTCAGATTTCAAATTCTAAAGGGGGGTCAGGGGTAAAAAATTCGGAAATTTGGGGGAAAGGGGGGCCTAGATTTTTGTCTAGGGGGGTCCCAAAATTTTGAGGTTAGGGGGGGGGGGACCCCATCCCCCCCCCCCTCATAGGTGGGCAGCCTCTCGGATTTTGGGGGGGGGGGTATAGGGGGGGGTCAAATTTTAGGGGGGGTGTCCAGCAAGACCCAAATTTTGAGGGGGGGGGTGTACCCAATATTTCCGCGCTGCCTTAAAATGAGCTTAAAACGCGTAAAAAAACGTAAAACAAGCTTATAAATGCTTTAAAACTGTGTAAGATTAAAATAAGACCTTATTGCAACTTATAAATTTTAGTTTTTTAATTCTTTTAATAATAATGTGCAGTGGCGCAGTCAGGATTTCATTTCAGGGGCGTCGGTTCTTTGGGGGAGAAAAAGTGTTGTCAAAGCGGCGCGAAGCGCAGCCGCCTGCGCCGCGTAGCGGCGCCAGCCGCGCGTCGGCCGGGGGGTCTGGGGGGGGTGTCCCCCCAGCCGCCGGAGGCGAAAATTTTTTAAAATATATACTAAAAACGGCTTAAAAATCGTCTCCTGGTGATCCCGTGAACATACATTTTACTTTTGTTTTTTTACCTAATTTCTACATAATTTTCTGTGATCTTAAAAATTCAGTCAGGGGGGTTCGGGGGGAACAATTCCCCGGAGGAGAAAATTTATAATTTGAGGCGCTAAAATACACTAGAAATTTTAATTCCAAATGATACTAATTACAAAATTTAAGGTTTTTTATAGCTATACTATACATTTATAACATGTGTTTAAAACGTTAAAAAAAGGATAATAGTGTTTATAGTAGTTTTATTAAACATGTATGCCTTAACTACTGAATGGGATAATCGATTTGCAATTGAAAAACTAAGATAAATTGCCAATTTAAACTGCCCACGTAGCGGGGAAATTTAAACTGCCCGCGTAGCGGGGGAATTTAAAGGTAATAAAAGGTAATGAACGGGGAAATAAGGTAATAAACACTCCGCGCGAAGCGCGGAAAAATTTTTTAGTCCTTTTATAACACTTAAAAATTTTTCTTTGGGAGGCGAATTTGGGGGGGGGGGGTGTCCCCGACTACCCCAAATTTAAGGGGGGGGTGTCAGCAAAATCCGAAATTTTTTTGGGGGGGGGGGATAACCCCCCCCCAACCCCCCTGCCCACCTATGCCCCCCTCTTTCTCACCTGGGTGCATATGCGTATTTCTTATTCTTGCTATTTATCTTGCTTAATATTTCTGAAAAAAGTACAATAATTTTAATAAACAATAAGTACTACACATCAATCAAAACAAACAATCATTATTTGGTTGATTTGTATACATACCTTTCCCCCTCCTAAAATTTCCAGTTGCCTACAACAATGGCTTGGTATTTTTTCATAACGGTAACTCAAAAAAAAACATGGAGATGCTGCTCATCTGATTTGGTTTACAGTGTGGGTGTAGCCAAGGGATCTCAAAGGTCTCTAAATCCATTTTTGTGAAAGCCAGACTCTGCCAATATCTCCTAATGCAATCTTTAACTAAGAAAACACATTTTACTGCTAAAAAACATTAGATAATATACGTTTTAGGCCAAAAACAGCGTATAGTTTTAGCTAGTTTATCCCTGCCTTTTTAATCTTTTTAAATATTATGGGAGGGGGCTCCGTTCTCCCCCACGAAAAATTTGTGGGGGGGGGGCGCATTCCCCCCGGAATTTTTTAGTATTGAAATCCGCCCCCCCCCCCAAAAAAAAAATAAAACCCTGGGTACGTCCCTGCTTGAAAATCTTTTAAAAATCAATAAAAACTTCTAAAAGTCTATTTTAACCCCAAAATATATTAAAAACGGTTTTTAAAATCTATTACTTGTCATATCATGCATATGCATTTTACCACAGTGTAAAATTTATTATTTAGACAAAAAAGTATAAAAAAAAACAAAAAAAAAGTTTTAAAATTAAAAAAAAAAAATTTTATCACTGTTTTTTTTAATTTATTTATACGTTTGTGCGGATTTTTTTATAATAATTCCCAAATTCAAACAAAGAGCCTTAGCCAAGAAAATGTTATGTTTTTATCAAAATTTCAAAATTCATGTTTTTTCTCATTATTACATATTATTATTATTATTGCAAAATAAAAAAAACTAATCGCAAAAAAAAGTTAAAAAAAGACCATAAACCTGAAAAAAATATCACTTTTATTCAAATGTTGTGCAATAAAAAAAATAAATAAATAACTAATCGAACGCTAAGGCTAAACGGAGTGAATCGCGAGAAAAATATAAAAAATGGCGTCTATGTACCCCCAAATTTTCATCTTTGTTGACCCAAAGAAAGGTCGTGGGGGTCCAGCAGATTCACTGGAGGCATGTATGGCTGGCTGCTGGATGTTTTTTAAATTTGGCGCATGTAAGCGGTTGACATTATAAAAACAACCATAATATTATACTTAATACTGATGATGTTATTTTTACTGTGTAGGAATTTGACCTTCCCGCGTAACGGGAAAAAATTTTTACATTGATTAATTTATGATTTTAAAATGCAATAAGATTTGTATTAAATTTTTATAACACGATAGGTATTTAAGAATAAAGAGGGAACTCATACAAAAGCCAAACTTCGCAAAGGATGAATATGAAAACAGTGTTGAAACAGAACTTTGAGGATTTAAAACAGCCATTAGTAACTTGCCAAGGACTTTTTAACATAATAGTTTTGCTATTCAAACAGTTTTAAAATGTATATAATACAGAGCTATGCACTGCCTTCCCCCCCCCCGAGGTTTTATCAAGGGGGCAATTCCAAAACGGAGGGAGGGGCAACGTTTTTGAAACGGGGGGGGGGGGTAAAAATAGAAAAAATAGGGAAAAGGGGAAAAAGGACAAAAAAGCGAAAATAAGGTAAAAATACGTCTAAAATGGCTTAAAATGCATTAAATAAGCTAAAACTGCAAAAGCGTTGCGACGATGGCGTCATTATAGGTCAAAATTGGCGTCATATATTTAGGGTACTTTTTCATTTTTTGGCGGGGAGGTAAATCCCCTAATAAAGCGGGGGCATTTCCAGATCCAGACCGTGCACAGGTCTGATATATTATAGTTTTCCCATTCAATAGCTAGAGTGCCCTGCCGGAACTCTTAAATTTGTGAGATCTGCTTATCAATATAAACTATCAAGAAAACGCTAAAAACGGGGTTTTTTTGGAGGAAACACCTCCAAAAAATTTCCTCTTTTAAATTTGGGAGCCGCCTATACCAGCGAAACAAAATCCGTAAAGCGCACCCACAAATCAAAATGTGGGGGGGGAGGATAAGGTTCACACCTTAGCCCAGCCGTAAATATTTTTCGTTGAATACAGAATTATTCCTATAACATTTTAGTAATTATAATGCTAAAATAATAAAAATTATAAATATAAATTATTAATAAATCATACATTCCAACCTGCTTACCGTTAAATTACCGGATCCTTTCAGTGCCGACAGCTCCGGCTGCAACTGAGTCAGCCTGTGTTGTTGGGTGCTATTGCCAGACGTTTGCTGCTGCAGCAAACTAGCGTTGGGTGTCACCAGAGTGGACTGCTCACCCAAACACGCCCCTGGAAACACCTAAGCATTATAACAAAATTTTAAAAAATCTAACAACAATAATAAAAATAATAAAAAACATAAATCAATCTTAGTTGATTGATAACATAATTTATTTTTGCTAAATGCCGGAAACTCACTAAAGCATAACAAGTATGCACTTTAAGCAAGTGAGTACCTTATTAGTAAAATCAAAATAATTAGTAGAAAATCATAATAATAAATAGATGGCTTGAGCTAAATCTAACCATCCGTTTTCTGTAAGCAATGTACTGTTACTTTTTTCCCATTGTATGTATATCAGTTCATTCAAACACAAATGTCCTTTGGAATCATTTATAATTCTTTCTAATAGTTTTTATTCCTGCTTGACAGAAAGACACTTATGTAAATGATATTCCAGTAAAATGTTAGCATCTTGTAATCTTGAAAAATACATAGTTTTTTGTTCAACAGCATACCATGCAATTTAAAATGTTTTTTTTTTACAAAAACAGGGAAGATTTTTTTAAAAACAACCGCACAAAAATAAAAAAATAATGATCAATAATAATAATATTGATCTTTTTTTTAACTTCAATTTTTTTCAAAACAAGACTTTTTCACTTCATATTTAAAGGAAAACATTTTCTAAAAACACACTAAATTCAAGAGTTATTATGATAAAAGTTATGAAAAACTTGAACTGAACTATACAGACTGCAAACCTAAGTTTTCCAAGTCTAAGGAAAACCCAAAAATTAAGCTACACTGTTATGGTGTGTTTTTGAAGAATGTTGTTTTTAGCTTTTTTTATAGCTGAAGCGGGCCGGCAATGGATATTCCATATTGCCGCCTAATACCCTATATCAGCACTGTTGTTGATGTAGAATTTTAGTCAAAGGCCCCACCCCTATCAGGGAATTTTAGGGAGCAGATGTGAGTTCTACATTTTTGTATGAAAATAATATATAAATAATAATAATATTGAAAAGGAAATAACCAAAAAAACAAAATTGTAAACTAAGGTAAACTAAATAATAATATAATAGTTAGATAGCATAAAAAAGATCGAAGAAATAGAGGCAAAAGGACATAGATATAAGTGTAAGTTGAGAGTAACATGATCTGACACAACACATGGTGTGGCAATTACCTCACCAAGGGGGCAATGGCGGTTTTGGTAAACCAAATCAACCACGACCTCCAAAGTACCATAATCCCCATTGTAGGTTGTCAAGGGGGTTGCTTTTAGTTTATATATAATATTAATTTAGTCTTTACTAAACATTGTGTAGCGGTAGGGAGGGAGTAGGTGCCGACAAAACAATGGAAATATCTCATCAACAAAACGTTTGGTTAATATAATAATTGTTTTAAAGTGTAGCTACGACCCCAATCTACATCTATATATATAAATGACATAGACGTAATGTCTGTGTGTGTGTATCTGCCTGTCTGTCTGTCTGTATGTCTGTGTGTTCCCTAACTCCTCCCTAACCACCCAACGGATTAAGGTGAATGAGGTATCGTTGGAAAGCTTATACCACAGGGAATGTCGTAAGGGGGTTGAAATCATTAGGTTTTTTTGGGGGGACAGAGGGATCCACCCCCCTCTGGAGCCAAAATTTTGGACCCTCCCCCTAGAAAAAATTCAGGGACCCCCCTTCCCCCAAAGCTCGAGAGCGGTCCGGCCTGACCCCCCCCCCCCTAGCGAGGCTGACCCCTTCCCCCCCTCTCGACCAATTTGGAAGTATATTTTTTTATTTACTGTCAAAAACTCGGTTCTTTAGTTAAAAACAATTTTTAAATACACTTTTTAGGCCTAAATAGGCTGTTTTAATAAATAAAGTTCAATATTAGACCTAAAAACACTTAAATTATTGAGTTAAAAAAATTTTCCTAAAAAATTGGACCCCCCTGCCCTGACCCCCCCTAAATTTGAAATCTCGCTCCTGGGGTTGACCCCCCCTAAAAAGCCAGGGGGGTCCGGACCCCCCTAGACCCCCCCTAAAAAATTTTGGCCTTCCACCCGGGGGTGGACTCCCCCTAGTGGACCCGACTAAAAACACCTATGGTTGAAATTTTGAAACAACTTACATGGACATCTTTATACTGGACAACGCGTTTTCACCAAAGGGAACTTAAAAAATTATTGTTCAGGAATTGGCTTAAACTTATTAGTAAAAGTAATTAGCCAATGTAAAGCCAGAATATCATGTTTTTTTAGAAAAAATAATCATGGAATCTTTATACTTGACAACGCTTTTTTTCACTAAATAAGGAATTACTGTGCTCCTCAGCCACAAATGGGATTGTCCGAAAAATGTCATAAAGAGTAAATTTAGAAACAAGTTGCATGGACATCTTTAGCTTGGACAAACATTTTCACACAAAATGTCATATTTTTTGGTAAGATTAACATGGACATTTGAATGCTGGACGTTTTTTACTAAAAAGGGGAACGACCTACCTCCTCAACCAGCAAAAAAAATTGGGCTAAATGAGAGATATCGTTGCAAAGCTTACAGACAGGGAAATGTCATAAAGGGGTTGAAATTTAAAAAAATCGCATGGACATTTTTTGGTTGGACAAGACATTTTCACAAAAACAGGGCCCTATGGACTTTGAAAGTTGAAAAAAAATTATCTTCGAATTGGTTTCAACTTATTGGTAAGAGTAATTTGCCAATGTAAAGCCAGATTATCATGTTTTTCGAAAAATGAACATGGACATCTTTATTCTGGACAACGTTTTTTCACTAAAAGGGGCAACAAACTTTCTCCTTAACCACGAAAAGGATTGGGCTAAATGAGATATCATTGCACAAAGCTTAAGTTTCAAGGAATGCCATAAAAGGGTTAAATGTTTCAAAAAATAAATAACAAGGACATTTTTATGCTGGACAACGCATTTTGACCAAAAAGGGGGCCCTTCTTCCCAACCACAAAACGGATTGGGCTAATTGAGGTATCATTGCAAAGCTTACAGTCTGTAGAATGTCATAAATGGGTTGAAATTTAAAAAAAACACTGACATCTTTATACTGGACAACATATTTTTACCAAAGAGGGAAAGACCTTCCTCCCCAATCACAAAAAAGATTTTGGTAAATCAGATATTCAATTATGGGCAAATCATATAGTTCAGGGAGCATCATAAAAGGATTGAAATTGGTAAAAAAATAACATGGACATCTTTATACTGGACAACAGATTTTTACCACACAGGGAAAGACCCTTCCCCCAAACGACAAAATAGAGTGCGGGTAAACTGAGGTATCATTGTAAAGCTTAAAGTCACGGGATCGGCATAGAAGGGTTGAATTTTGAAAAAAATTAGTAAATGAATATAAAAAAGGCCGGAAAAATTATTTGTCAGCAGTACGGCTGACACGGGCTACTTGTTAATATAATAACGATTGCTAAAACTGACCACTTTGCTCGTGCACTATGGGCATTTTAAACTGTAAACCACTTTGTTCGTGCGCTTTGCGCAATTAAAACTTTTTTTAAGTATGCATCAATTTAGTAACTTATAATTTTTATGAGCATTCATCATTTTTTAAAAGTAATAAAATAAAACCATTCTTTTTTCTATTTTTTGAACAACATACACATAGATGAAGACGGTCACCAAAGCTAGGGGCGTCTTTACCCTGGGTAAATGACATTTTAAAATCTAGAGGAGAATCCTAGGGGGGGGGTCGAGTCGAACCCCGTCCCCCTGCCTTTCTAGGGGAGAGGGTCGACTTGCGGAAGAAAATTTTGTAACCTAGAGGAGGGTCAGGTGGGGTCCAATGGTCGAAGCAAAATACTTTTTAGCCATTAAAATTTAATAATTGTTTTTTATAAGATAATACTATATTTATATTGAATAAAAACTATGTTCTAGTAAAAATGGTGTAAAAACATATTTTTTTTTTTAAAAATCAGGTTTTTGGAAAAAAATTTAGTATAAAAAAAGCACTTAAAATTTTATAGAGGTGGAAGGGAGGTCAGATTTCAAATTCTAGAGGGGGGTTAGGAGGGGTAACAAATTCGAAAATTTAGGGGAGGGGGGGCTGCATTTTTTCCTAGGCGGGCCCCAAAAATTAGGGCTAGGGAAAAGGGTTGAACCTCACGCCTACTCCACCCCCTTGTTTATTTATAAACATACAGTTTTAAAAAAATTTAAAATCTCTGGGTTAAAAGTTCCTGTTTGAAACCAGATAACATCTATCACAAACTTTATTCTCTCCAGGGACGTAACCAGGGGGGGGGGCAGGAAGGCGGCCGCTCCCCCTCCCAAATGGTCGCCGCAAGGTGGGAAAATAAAAATAGTGGTTGGGCGGGAGGGGGGCGGCCGCCGCCTCCCCCCAATGGTCGCCATATAGTAAAATTTTGGTGTTTTCAGAAACCAAAAATTCGAAATTTTCTAACGCTTGCTTTCCATTTTCCAAAAATCTTGCTTAATGTTATTGAAAAAAGTACAATAATTTTAATAAACAATAGTTTAGTTTAATTTTTAATAAACAATAGAGTTTTTGTGGCGGCCTAAAATTTGAAGGGTTACGGTACTAAAAATGTAGTTTTAGGGGGATACGCTCAAAAAATTATGACGATCTACAGAGTACGGAGGAATGGAAAATTTTTGGCTGTCATGGATGCAGAATTTTGCAACAAGAGGAACTGGGGATGGGAAAATCTTTTCGCCCTAAACGTATTTTTATCCAATGCTGGTTAAACTTTTTCTTAAATCTGTTTTTCTGCATAGATGAACAAGGGGGTAGGGTGGGGTCCACCTCCACCCCCCCTAGCTTCGAAATTTTGCCCCTCCCCTAGAAACAAATCCCGCCCCCCCCCCCCCAAATTTTGAAATTTTTTACCCCTGACCTTCCTGTAGATTTTAAAATCTGACCCCCCTCCCCTTTCGAGAAAATTTTAAGTGCTTTTTTATACTAAATTTTCTTTCAAAAACGTGAATTTTTAACACAAATTCATGTTTTTACACCCTTTTTATACCTCAATATCACTTTTTATTCAATAAAATGTAGTATTATCTTATTAAAAAAACAATTATAAAACCTTTAATTGTTTAAAAATATTTTGCTTCGGAAATTGGACCCCACCTGACCCGCCTCTAGGTTTCAAAATCTTCCATCCCGAGTCGACCCCCCCCCTAGAAAGCTAGGAGGGTTCGACCCCCCGTAGGACCCCTTTCCCTCATCTAGATTTTGAAATGTCATTTACCCGGGGTAAACACTCCCCCCTAGGTTTTTGACCGTGTTCATCATGTTTTTCTGTCTCAAAGTCCTAGACTTTACAGCGGTCACAAATATTTTTTAAAATAAACCCTTTTAAAAAAATATTGTGACACTAGGCACCCGTTCTCTGTCGTCTATTTTATTTACCTGCACTGCCTCCGTCTGAATTTCAAAACTGTGCGGCATGGTATGATTCTCCTCGTTCCCAGTCACACTGGACTCGTAAACGATAGGAACAGTCGGGTTACTGTAACCCGAACCAATAAAGCTGCTCGACGATGTCACAAAACTAAAATTATATTAATTACTATTATCATTATTAAATTTTGATTTTATTAGTTATTTTATTTGGTAATATTATAGGTACAGGTTAATTATTGGATATTAAAACCTTAAAAAAGGATTATTTTTAGTGTTTTTTAAGCAATCCAAAGACATTGCCCACCTTGTGCTGTGCTTATGGGTGATAGTTAGTACCGCTAATTATAGTTTAATTAGTTATATTTCTCACCACATTAATTAAAAGAATAATGTTAAACTTTTAAGCTTTTTATAATTTAATTAAACAACAGCCCAGTTTCTTGTGACCATGTATGGTGAATGGTGCCACTATTTACTATCAAGGAAGAAGTTCGATTTTAAAGTTAAACCTTTGAAGAAAAAAATAAATACTCGCGCTGGAATGCGGCAGCGCACAGAGCCCAGCGTCCAGAAAAACAGCGGCGAAAGGGGATTGACGTCGCTATATTTATGAAAAAATAACTAACCGCATAACATTGCTCAAATGCTCAGGTATATTCAATGCCATTATTGGAACGCTCTTAAAAAGAAACGCCCCACTTGGGACTTTCAGGTAGTGCTCTATTTTGCAATTGTCCTAATTAAGAAGTGATCTTATCGAAAATTTGACCATAATTAGGGGGTTTTTAATGAATCACGCGCATTTTTTAGGTCAATTACATTACCTTAAACTTTGAGGACCGCAGAAAAATAACCATAGGCATAGGTGTCCAACCTCCAGGATTTTGGATGGGTAAACCCGACGCGACTCCTGAAACTGGACGGGTTTGTCTATAAAAATTTTTTAGGGTATACTCAAATACCCCATTTTAGCGTTTTTAGTACTAGGATTCTCAAATTTTAGAAGGGGGAGTGTCCAGGGTACCCCTGGAGAAAAATTTTTAAGCGTGATTTAATTTAGAAATTAGATCCTTAATTTAGAAAACTGATATTTACAGTATTTGTTGCCCATTGGCATTACTTTATGTACACAAAATTTCTAAGCTGTAATCACACTAGCTAATAAGATATAAGCCGCTAATGGACTTAGCATAATTTGGCACACCATATCTATGGACTTAGCAGAAACAACTGGACTTAGCTTCAACAAAATTCATTTATTTAGGACTTAGCACTGTAATCTTCAATATCAATTTTTCTATAAAAGGCACATAAACATCAATTTTGGTAATGTAATAACCAAGTCCGTAGCCAGGGGGGGATTGGGGGGATTAATCCCCCCCTCAAATTCTGGGAAGGCAAAAAATTTCGTAAGGGTCCCCCCTTTGGTTTTTTTAAAAATTTAGAAAAAAAAATTTTTTTTTCCAAATCACTCTGTAATGTATTAAAGCTATCTAAAATGCATTATTTAAAGTGATTTAGGTTCATAAAAGCTCTTTTGTATAAAAAAGGAATTATTTATAATTCAAAACATTAGTGCAGTGAGTTTAAAAATATTGTATTTTTGTTTTGTGTGAAAATATTTGCATAAAAGCGGCAGTATCAAAGAGCGGGAAGTCACGATTCAACCACTTTTTTGGTATAAAAAAGCGGTTTTCTTAGGATTTTTTTTTTGTAAATGCTTTGGTTACTCACTTTAAAACCGTCTTCATGACCCAGGAAAGGTTTACCGCCCTTGCCTGCCTGTCTGTTCCGGTCCCAGTGGAAGAAATCGTAAAGGAATTCGCAACAAGCACAAAAAGAAGAGCAAATTTTGGATATTAATAACTGAAGCATTTACTATAAAAACTTAAATTAAATAAAGATTTTTTATTTTTAGAAAACGTTTGTTCTTTTTTATTAAAATAGTAATAAAATACCTAAAACTATTTTATTTTGTTGTATTTATTTAAAAAAACAACTGAAAATAAATAAAGATTCAGTACTTAAATTTAGGTTTCCTGATGCCTTTTAAAAGCTTAAAATTAAAAAATTTTCCACCCCGGCGGGCATTCTGCCACCGGACCCCCTGACAAGGGGCTCTGCCCCTTGACCCCGCTGGGGGGCTCCCGCCCCCCCAGACCCCCCTTGTGGGCCCCTATAAACCACCTTCCAAAAAATCCCCCCCTCAATTCAAATCCTGGCTACGGCCCTGATAACCGCCACCTCAATTTTATATCAATTTTAATCTTTTTTATCACTAGAAAAGCTTTTTTTGCCTTATCCCACTGTAACCTAATGCTTTTCCATTATTATTTAAAAAAATTAAAAAAATAAAATTTATAAGTTGCAATAAGGTCTTGTTTTAATTTTACACAGTTTCAAAGCATTTATAAGCTTGTTTTACGTTTTTTACGCGTTTTAAGCCCATTTTAAGGCAGCGCGGAAATATTGGGTACACCCCCCCCTCAAAATTTGGGTGTTGCCAGACACCCCCCCCCCCTAAAATTTGACCCCCCACCTTATACCCCCCAAAATCCGAGAGGCTGCCCACCTATGCCCAAGGCGATTACGCATACATGGGCAAGTTGGTCCGGAGTGGGGCAGTTAAACCCCAAATTAGGGGGGTTAAAATCCAAGAAACGCAAAATACCCATATCAATTTTTTTGGGCCAGTATAAAAACACCATGGGTAAATTCACCATTATAGGTCAAAATCATCATAAACGTTACAAAATCACCATAAGGTGGTTTTAATTCACCATAAACACAGCGACGTACACCCAGGGTTTCATTTTGGGAGGGGGGCGGATTTCAGTCAGTACAGATTTAGATACCTTTTGAACCCCCTGGCTACACCCGCAAACCAAAACAGATGAGCAGCATCTTCATGTTTTTAGGTACCCAAGTCCGTAGCCAGGGAGGATTGGGGGTTAATTAACCCCCCATCTTCCTCGTGCCCATGTATGCGATTAGGTGCCCCCCCCCATTCATTACAGTGCTTTACCATACCAACGAAGTAAGTAGTAAGGGCGTGCGTGCTCTAATTGAATTTGGTACAAGTCCCATACGTGTACCAATTATCAATTTGACCGATCAAAAAGTAAAATACGCATACAGAACAGGGACGTAGAGAGTTTTATTTTGGGGGGGGGGGGGGGGCGGATCATAGTACAAAAAAAATTTTCGGGGGGGGGGGGGGGCAGAGCCCTCCTTAATTTTTGAAAACGTTAAAAAAGCAGGGATAAACGTAGATAAATCTGTATAATACACTGTTTTTGGCCTAATAACCTATTATCTAATGTTTTTAGCGATAAAAACATGTTTTCTTAGTTAAAAATTACATAAGCACACATTGGCAGAGCCTGGATTTTACAAAAAAGGAATTTCGAGACGTTAGTTTCAGACCCCTTGGCTAAAACCACATTGTAAACCAAAGCACATGAGCAGCATCTCGGCTCCATGTTTTCTAGGGTACCTACCTATATGAAAAAAATCCGAGCCAATGCTATAGGCGGCTGGAAAATTTAGGAGGGGGGAGGTACATAAATCAACCAATATGATTGTTTGTTTTGCTTTCTGTGCAGTACTTATTACTTATAAAAATATTGTACTAACTTTGAAATAACATTAGCATTAGGCAAGATAAATAGCGAGATATATGTATCTATACTATAGAAAGTGACCGCTGAGCAAAGCGAAGCGGAACAAATTTTTGGTTTTTGGGGGTCCATTGGGGTACTAAAATTATTTTAAAGTTTGGCGCCGAGCGATTAGCGAGGCGCTAGAAAATTTTGAATTTTTAGCCTCTGAAAACCCCCAATTTTTACTATCTGGCGACCATGTGGGGGGGGGGGGCGGCCGCCCCCCCCCCCGCCCAACCACTATCTTTATTTTCCTCCTGTCCGACCGTTTCAGGGGGGGGGCGGCCGCCCCCCCCCCCCGCCCACGTCCCTGATATAGAATATTTTTTACCTCAAATCAGACTTGTCGACATCATTTTTGAGGTTATTTTTATAATTAAAGTCTTCCGTAAAAAGTTATTAGCCCATTTAAGCATTAAAATTGTCTATTTCTTAGCGGAAAATTGTCTATTTTCCTCCAAAAAATGAAAAAAATACCCTAAAATTATGACGCCATTTTTACCTATGATGACGCCATCATCGCAATTTTTTTGCAGTTTTTAGCCTATTTCAATGTATTTTAGAATTTCAGACCTTTTTTACCTTATTTTCGCTTTTTTGTCCCTATTTTTACTTTTGCCTTCTTTTTGCCTCTTTTTTCTCTTTTTTTTTTCTTTCCCCCTGCTTGCCCTCCCCCCCCCGTTTTAATACCTCCCCATTTCAAAAAAGTCGCCCCCCGTGCCCCCCCCCCCGGTTTGGCATTCCCCCCCCCGGTTAAACCCCGCGGGGCAGTGCAGAGGTCTGCTCTAAATATAGTTCAAAATGTTTTTTAGTGTCTACCATTTTTTTATGACAACCAGTTAAAAATGATAAGCTAAATTATAATTTTGAAAAAAATGAAAATTCGTCAAACACATAATCAAATAAAAATAAGTCAAAATATAATTTAACTTGAGGTTTTTCTTAGGCTTAGGATAACTAATAATAGCAAAAATAAGCTTAAATTATCTTTTAAAGCCAAATAAAAAAAATAGTTATCCATGTTTTTGGTGGTCCATGTGATCAACAAATTTTTGAATTTTTTAGATATTTTTAGATTCTTCAGACCTTAAGCAATATAAAAATATAATTTTTAATTTCTTTTGTTGCTTAACAAAAAATTTTTCTTAACAACATAAGTTCTACATACCAAAAATAGGCAATTTTTGGGCTTAAATGGGCTTAAAAAGGCTTATAACTTTTTACAGAAAACTTAAATCGAAAAAAACCTCAAAACTGAGGTCTACAAGTCCGATTTGGGATATAAAGATGTTTCACATCCACATGCATAAATTACTTTTCGATCAGTCAAATTAATAATTGGTACACGTATGGTACTTGTACCATTGTATTTGTTAAAAAAAATTTGCTGTAGACACGTAAGTGTTTCTTGTACTTTTATGTGGTTTAAATATTATCGGTATACAAAAAACTTTTTTATCAATCTGAAAAACTTAAAATCAATATTATAAAATTACTTTGAGCTCTCCGCCACTTTTATCAAAGAGTCAGTTTCAGCTAATATTTGATCCAACGTTCCTTGTGAAAGATCGAAAACATTTCCTCCGCTTAGTTGCCGTTTGAGCATATTCTTTTTTGGCACTGCAGCGGCGGCTCTTGGGTCTTCGGTTTCTTTTGGCAAAATCAAAGTTGACTGTGATTGAAGTTTTGAGATTTTCGGCTCAGAGCAGCAGGCTTCAGCAGCACTTAAGTTCGCCGATTTTCTTCCCCCAGTCGACGAGTTTTTGGTTTTTTTCGGCATATCTAACTGGTTTTTAAACTTTTACTTCTTCATAGCCCATAGTTTCGTTTTCAGTTTTGCTTGCTGGCTACAAAATAAAAATTTCAAATTTACTTACTAACTAGCTACCCCAGACTTGTGCTCTGCCCCCCGGGGTTTTATTGGGGGGGCAATTCCAAAACGGAGGGCACGAGGTGGGCAACTTTTTTTAAAGAGGGGGGCAAAAAACGGTGGGAGCAAGGAGAGGAGAAAGAAACAAAAGAGAAGAAAAGGAGAAAAAAAGAGAAAAAAGAAGGGAAAGGGGAAAAAAGGGACAAAAAAAGCAAAAATAAGGTAAAAATAGGTCTAAAATGGCTTAAAATGCATGGAAATAGGCTAAAAACTACAAAAAATTTGCGATGATACACAGTGGCGTGCCCAGATGGGGGGGCGGACCGGCGAAGCCGGATTTTTTCGTAAAGGGGGACCCTTACGTTTTTTTGAATTTTCGGAGAGAAAATTTTTTTTCTTAAATATTAATATAGAAACTTTCCTTATGCCTTCCAAAAGCATATTAATAGTCAAAAAACCAAATTTTCCCCGCTTCGCGGGTAGTTTAAATTGACAATTTATCTCAGTTTTTCAATTTCAAATTGATTTTGCCGCTCAATAGTTAAGGCATACATGTTAAATAAAACTACTATAAACACTATTAACCTTTTCTTAACGTTTTAAACACATGTTTTAAATGAATAGGAATAAAAAAACCTTAAATTTTGTTTTAATTATCATCTGGAATTAAAATTTCTAGTGTATTTTAGCGCCTTAAATTAAAAATTTTCTCCCCCGGACCCCCTGACAAGGGGCTCTGCCCCTTGACCCCGCTGGGGGGCTCTTGCTCCCCAGACCCCCCATTTCTGGGGGGCTGCCGCCCCCCAGACCCCCCTCAGAGTTAGTATGTACCCCCCAGACCGCCCCCCCAAATGAAATCCTGGGCACGCCACTGATGATACAAGTCAAAAATGGCGCCATAATTTTAGGTTTTTTTATTTTTTGGCTGGGGGGGCAATAAAATGGGGGGCAAATCCTACAATAAAGCAGGGGAGCATTTCCAGACCGTGCACAGGTTTGGCTACAAGTACAACTAATTTTTCCATTTAATGCAGCCTAATGCCTATTATTTCCTAACATTGCATTGTTTTATTTCGAAAATTATAAGTATAATTAATATTTTAACAAACGTACATAAAGTTTTTTGTTTGTTTTTGTTAAATCTGAATCAAATCAAATTAGGCAATAAAGCTAGGCACATAGGAACGTCAGGCGCGTCAGGCAGGCACGTCAGGAACGAGATTTAGCCTACATCGGCGTTCCTAAGCTTAAGCGAAGCCTAAAAAACAACCTAAACTCTATAAGGTAGGATTCCCATATAGGTCCCAAAATTCGATTTGACTGATCCTGAAGTAAAATTCACTTATAAAACATTTTTATACCCTAAATTGAACCCGCAGACTTGATTTTTGTGGTTATTATTGAGATTTTTATCTTTCATTAAGAGTTATGAGCCAATTTGTACCTAAAAATTGCACTTTTTTATGAACAATTTATGTTATTAAGAAATTTTTTGTTAAGCTTTTAATCAAATTAATATTATTTTTTTCGTATTACTATGTGTCTGGCAGTTACAAACGTACTTTTATTTTTTTCATGGTAACAACCAATTTTTTTATAATAACCGTTCAAATACCCATAAAATTTTAGTTGTGCGAAAATTCAAATTTTTGAAAAACAACTTATTTTAATAAAAATCAATTACATTGCAATTTTGTTTGATTTTTAGGTTTTGCTTAGGATTAGGAACAATAAATGAGTGAAAAACAAAGTTTAAATTAGCGTTTAAAGCCAAACAATTTTGTTGTCTATGTTTTTGGTGTTTCTTTATTAGAAAATTTTTGAGTTTTTCAGACTTCTAGCATTGTTAAAACATAGTTTTTAATTTAATTTGTTTGTTTACAATTTTTTTTATTATTATCATAATTAGAATATGCCAAATCCCAGTTTCCTGGCCTGCACGTGGTGGGAATGCAAAACGAAGCGAAACAACACCTCTCAACCCTTCGTTTTCAAATCAGGATCAGAAGAAATCCAGTCAACTCTGGCACCTTTTTGCCAAGCTCCAATCCGAAACCCGCGCTCTGGCTGGAGCTTCAAATACTACGCGCGGGGGACGTCGAAACCAACCCTGGTCCCAGGGTCACACTAACATACGGCACATGTAACATATGCAACAAAAACATTACTAACAAACAAACACTAATACAATGCAAAAACAAACGCACACCACACTGGGTACATGCAAAATGCGGGCAAACCACAATCAAACAATACAAACAACAACCAACATGGTATTGCCAATTACACACCCTACACCAAACACAAAAAACAACAACCACAAAAACAAAACAACAAACAAACACCAAAACACAACAACACAACACAAACAACAACCAACAAACACACACAAACAACACCACAGCACAACAAACACAAAACAATACTAACATGCAACACTCAAAATCAAAACTAAAAATACTTCAAATAAACATCAATGGCATTAACACAAGCATCACAGAGCTACAAATGCTCGCCAACAAAACTCAAGCAGACATCATCACAGTGCAAGAAACAAAACTCAAAGCATCACAAACAAATACACCAAAACTACAAGACTACACCGCATGCAGACAAGACAGACAAGGCAAAACTGGGGGAGGACTACTCACATACATACACAAAGACACTGTTTTCTCCCAACTCAATCCTACTCAAACTCTACAACAAACACACAACACCGCAGAGCTACTCATAACACGCATACACAAAACACAAAAACAACACATAGACATCGCAAACATCTACATCCCTCCAAGGGACACTCAATCAGCAACAACAGAACACAACCAAATAGCAGACACAACGCACATCATTCACCAACTCACCCAACAAAACAACACAATCATCACAGGCGACATAAACGCTCACTCCCCTCTATGGTTTTCTCCCATAGAAGACCGTAGAGGGGAAGCAGTAGCGGACATCATCATAAACTCAAAACACACAATACTCAACACAAACACACCAACACGCAAACCAATAGCAACAAATCAACAACAAACATCTCCAGACATCACAACAATATCAGCAAACATCAACAATACACACTCATGGCAAACACTACATGCACTCAACTCAGACCACCTACCAATACTCACAACAATAAACATGCACACACAAAAACAACAACACACCAAAACAACATTCACAAATTACAAAAAAGCAAACTGGCAAGCCTTCACCGCACACATAGAAGACAACATTCAAACACTCCCACACACCACAAACATACATCAAGCAAACAAAGCATTCACAAAACTCATTATTCAAGCAGACAAAGCATACATTCCCAAAGGCCACATTAAGCACACAAACAGGCCACTACCAAAACATATCCTACAACTCACACAAAAACGCAACGCACTCAGACAAACAGACTCCAAACATCCAAACATACAACAGCTAAACAAACAAATACAAAAACAAATAGCAGAACATAAAGCAAACATCTGGCAGCAACACATCACAAAACACTTTACCCACAAACACAACTCTTACAAACTATACAACACAATAGCACAACTCAACAATAAAAAACAACACACAGACAAAAACAGGGCAATCACTTTCAACACAAAAACAATCACTCGCCCATACAGCATAGCAAAACACTTCAACAAACAGTTTACACAACCCACAACCCACAAAACAAACAAAACATACCGCAAAATCACACGTGCAATTAAACAACTAAAACACACACCCATCACACTAACAGTACAGCAAACAATCACAGCCATACAACACAGCAAAACAAACAACTCAGTTGGGCCTGACAACACAAACATACAACACCTCAAACACTTGGGCAACAAAGCAATACAATACCTCACAAAACTCTACACTAACATAATAAACACAAACACAATACCGCACAGTTGGAAACTTTCCAACTACATCCCAATTCCAAAACCAAACAAAAACATCAACAACAGCCAATCATTCAGGCCCATCTCACTCATATCCGCACTCGCAAAAACTTGCAAAAAAATCATACTTCCATACATCACAAGCAACATACCAAACACAACACACCAACACGGCTTCAAAAAACAACACTCCACATACACAGCTCTACAAACACTTTACACCCACATAGCAGCAGGTTTTAACAAACCAAAACCACCACACCGCACAGTCGTTGTAGCTCTGGACATGTCCAAAGCTTTCGACACTGTCAATCACCACAAACTCATACACAAACTCGCACAAACACAAGTACCAACAACAATTACAAAATTCATAAACAACTACATCAAAGGCCGCAAAGCATACACCACATACAACAATCACAAATCAAAACAAAAACTCATAAAAACAGGAGTCCCACAAGGATCCTGTCTATCACCCACATTATTTAACATCTACACTGCAGACATTCCAACACCACCACCAAACGTACACATCATAACATATGCAGACGACATCACAATATATGCATCACACCCAAACCACAACATAGCACAACAACAAATACAACCATACTTACACGCAATACAAACATGGACAGACAACAACCAACTCACATTAAATGCAAGCAAAACAACATCCACACTATTCACACCAGACCCTGCAGAGTACAACACACAATTATCACTACAAATAAACAACACAACACTCATTACAACCAAAAACCCAAAAATCTTGGGGCTCACGTTCGACCCCAAGCTTACATTCAACACACACATCGCAAATACACACAACAAAGCACGCAAAACACTCAAAATCATAAATGCACTTACAGCAACATCATGGGGCAAACCAAAAGAAACACTCACACACACATACAAGGCCATCACTCGACCAATAATCGAGTATGCTAGCACAATTTGGGGCCCCACAACATCACACACACAAATTAACAAATTACAAACAATACAAAACACAGCTCTCAGGGTCGCAACAGGGCACACCACAGACACAAACATAAACATCATTCACACAGAGGCTAAAGTCCTCCCAATAGCAACACACATTCAACTCCATGCAAAACAAGCAAAATTGGCAGCCATGTACACAAACAATCCACTCAACTATTTAACACAACAACCTGCACCCAGCAGGCTCAAAAAACAAACAATTTTTCACAACAACAACTACACAACAAACATTCCAACAGACATACACAACAAAACCTACAAAGCACTAAAACAACAAATCCACACAAACACAGTCACAAACCACATCAACAACACTCCAATAAATCCAATACTACAAACAAAAGCACCAGCAATAAGCAACGAGGAAGAAAATCTTCCTCGCGGGGTCAGGAGAACCCTCGCCCAACTCAGGGCGGGGAAATCTCCTTTCCTCTACTCCTACCTACACAAAATAAATCCTACACAACACACATCACCAAACTGCCCGCTATGCAAAACACAAATACACACAACACAACACCTTTTCACATGCATAAACATTAACACGACCTTGGGACCAGAGGACCTTTGGGCAAACCCCGTTGCAGTTGCTGAGCTCCTCCGGGAGTGGGAAGAGGGGGTGAGCAAGGCGAGAAGCGTGCCGGACGGACCACACCAGGGTTGATGGAAACCCTGGCCACTGGCAAAGGACACACACGGGGGGGGGGGTTTTTTTTTTTTTTTTGTGTTGGGGGGGGGGGGGGAGGGGGGGGGGGTGGGGTTTGTGTGGTTTGGGGGGGGGGTGGCGTCCTCTTTTGGTGGGTGTGGGGTTGGGGTGGGGGTGCTTTTTTTGTTTTTTTTTTTGGGGTGTTGTTGGGTTGTATTTCTGGGGGGGGGGGGTGGGGGGGGGGCGATGGGGGGGGGGGGGCGCCCCCGTTTTTTTTGGGGGGGGGTGGGGGCAAAATTTCGAGGCTAGGGGGGTGGACCCCACCCTAACACCCCCTCCTTGTTCATCTATGGTGATAAGATTTTTTTTTAATTTTTGGGTTTTTTAGGCTTAGAAAAAATAAGGTTTTTACTCTTCCTTCAGTTCAAAAAGCATCATTAAATACAAATTTACCATGATAAAATTTTGATTGATTTTTAAGTTTTGCTTAGGCTTAGGTTCCCAGTTTTTTAAAATAAATCATTTAATAAACGTTTATCATGACAAAAATTTTGCTTGATTTTTGGCTTTTGCTTAGGCTTAGGTAAAAAAACGTTTTCAATACATTATTTAGTCAAAAAATAGGAGAAACTTGTCTTTTGAAAAGTGCATTTACAAAATCGCATCCAAAACACGAGTCTTCCAAAGACGAGTTGTAAAACTAGAAGACAAGATGTTGAAAGATGTATTGTAAAATACAAAATTTCTGGCAAACTTATAAATTGCCTAGCTCAAATTTTCGTTCCCAGTAATTATTCCTGTGTAAAAACACCTTCGGTAAAAAAACTTTGACAAATGACATTCTGGTAAAAATACCATCGGGTAATTTCAAATTCGGACTAATTGACCATCGATCAATTTAGCTTGATTTTTAGGTTTTCCTTAGGTTCAGGAAAAATAAACCCAAAAGTCAATCAATCAGATTAACAAATTACGCGATGGTATTTTTACCAGAATGTTATTTGTAAGAAATTCTAATGTCGAAGGAATTTTTATGCTGGAATTATTTCAGTGTTGGGAAATTTGAACGCCAGCACTTGATCGCCAAGCATTTGACCACCAGCATTAAAATCCCGCGCACTTGAACGCCGAGCATTAGACCGCCGCAGTATTCCATATAAATTTTATGCAAATTTTTGATTTCCGCCACCTACAGCTACAGAGAATTATATCAACCAGACCTGTGCACGGTCTGAAAATGCCCCCCCGTTTTATTGGAGGATTTCCCCCCCGTTTTATTGCCC
>JASAMX010019081.1:0-39324 GCA_030248175.1 Microlaimidae sp. YZB2_3 | reverse complement strand
ACAAACACACTACACCGCAGAGCTCCTCATAACACGTATACACAAAACGCAAAAGCAACACATAAACATCACAAACATCTAAATCCCTCCAAGGGACACTCAAATCAGCAACAACAGAAAACAATCAAATTACAGACACAACACACATCATACACAAACTCACTCAGCAAAACAACACAATCATCACAGGCGACATAAACGTCACTCCCTTCTAATGGTTTTCTCCCACAGAAGACCATAGAAGGGAAGCAGTAGCAGACATAATCATAAAACCAAAACACACAGTAAATTCAACCAAATGCACCACACGCAAACCTACAGCAACTAATCAACAATAATCATCTCCAGGCATCACAAGAGTCTCAGCAAACATTAACAACACCCACTCAATGGCAAACACTACATGCACTCAATTCATACCACTGACCAATACCCACAACACTCAAAACATACTCACAGACAAACAAACCACACCAAAACAACATTCACAAATTACAAAAAAGCAAACTGGCAAGCCTTCCCCACACACATAGAAGACAACATACAAACACTCCACCCATCACAAACATACATCAAGCAAACAAAGCACTCACAAAACTCATCATTCAAACAGACAAAACACATATTCCCAAAGCTCACTTTAAGCACACAAACAGGCCATTACCTCAACATATCATACAACTCACACAACCCCACAACGCACTCAGACAAGCATACCCCACACATACAGACATACAACAGCTAAACAAACAAATACAAAAACAAATAGCAGAACATAAAGCAAACATTTGGTAGCAAAACAACATAAAACACTTCACCTACAAACACAAGGGACTCACAAACTAATACAACACATCATAGCACAACTGAACAACAAAAAACAACATACAGACAAAAACAGGGCAATCACATTTCAACACAAAAACAATCACTCGCCCATACAGCATAGCAAAACATTTCAACAAACCTTTTTTTTTTTTTTTTTTTTGTGTGGGGGGGGTGTGTGTGTGTGTGTGTGTGTGTGTGTGTGTGTGTGTGTGTGTGTGTGTGTGGGGGGGGGGGGGGGGGGGGGGGGGGGGGGGGGGGGGGGGGGGGGGGGTGGGGGGGGGGGGGGGGGGGGGGGGGGGGGGGGGGGGGGGGGGGGGGGGGGGGGGGGGGGGGGGGGGGGGGGGGGGGGGGGGGGGGGGGGGGGGGTGGGGGGTGGGGGGGGGTGGGGGGGGGGGGGGGGGGGGGGGGGGGGGGGGGGGGGGGGGGGGGGGTGAGGGGGGGGGGGGGGGGGGGGGGGGGGGGGGGGGGGGGGGGGGGGGGGGGGGGGGGGGGGGGGGGGGGGGGGGGGGGGGGGGGGGGGGGGGGGGGGGGGGGGGGGGGGGGGGGGGGGGGGTGGGGGGGGTGGGGGGGTGGGGGGGGGGGGGGGGGGGGGGGGGTGGTTTTTGTTTTTTGTTTTTTTTTTTTATTTATTTTTCAAAACCACCACACCGCACAGTTGTCATAGCACTGGACATATCCAAAACTTTCAACACTGTGAATCACCACACACCCATACACAAAGTCGCACAAACACAAGTACTGACAACAATCACAAAATTCATAAAAAAGTACATCAAAGACTGTAAAGCATACACCACATACAACAATAACAAATCAAAACAAAAACTCATAAAAACATGATTCCCACAATCCTCCTGTCTATCACACACACTATTCAACATCTACACCAACACTATAGACATCCCAACACCACCACCAAACGTACACTTAATAACATATGCAGACAACATCACAATATACGCATCACACCCAAACCACCACATAGCACAACAACAAATACAATACAACCATACGTACACGCAATACAAGCATGGACAGATAATAGCCAACTCTCACTAAATGCAAGCAAAGCAACATCCACACTATTCACACTAGACCCTGCAGAGTACAACACACAACTATCACTCCAAATAAACAACACAACACTCATCACAACTAAAAACCCAAAAATCTTGGGGCTCACTTTTGACCCCAAGTTTATATTCAACACACACAAATTAACAAACTGCAAACAGTACAAAACACTGCTCCTAGGGTCGCAACAGGGCACACCACAGTGCAATGTGTCTATTGCTTATGTGTGTCCCTGCTTAGTCAAAATAAAATACAATACAATACAATACAATACCACAGACACAAACACACACACACACACACACACACAAATCATACACACAGAGGCTAAAGTCCTCCCAATAGCAACACAGATTCAACTCCACGCAAAACAAGCAAAATTGGCAGCCATGCACACAAACAATCCACTCAACTACTTAACACAACAACTTGCACCCAGCAGGCTCAAAAAACTGTGACGCCAAATTTACGCAGGGGTTCCCAAACTACCGGCGCACACGAGTTGAACGTCAAACCGGGAGTGGGTTGAACCTAGGTGCTACGTTAAATGTATGTGAGTGTTAAAGTTCTCCCTCGGTAGGAGAACCGTCGCCAGATCTGAGTTTGCTAGAGTTACGCTGGTTATTTTGTGACGCTAGTAAGTAGTTTGCAATGTGATTAACGATTTAACAGGGCAGGTTTTTACTGGCGGCCACAGAATTTATAAACCTAGGCCTTTTTACACATACACATTGAATTTGCAGCCTACGCAGGGCTAACGGCACAAAAAACAGCTTAAGCCTAATTTTTTTGGAAAAAAGGCGCGGAAAGAGGTTGATTAGAAAGCTTAAACCTAAGACGGGACTAGAAAAAGGAGTGAAAAACAGTTTTACGTTATGGTAGCCTTTTTTGGCAAGGGAGGGAAGGCGAAAAATTGGGCTTAAAGCCAGTTACAAGAAAAACACGTTAAAGAGTACGTTACTGGGGGAAGCACCTGGAAAAACCACCCAGAGAACGGACACCCAAAATGGGGAGTTAGCGCCGCCTGAAACCTAACAAAAACTTAAAACTAACTGATTTGGAAATAACTCTATTTTTTAGCAAAACTCAAATCCAACGCGATTTTGCATCGGAACTCAGCCAAGGACTTATTTAATCGCTTCAATTTTGACATGAAGATTTCAAACCCTCGCCCTACTTAGGGCGGGGAAATCTCCTTTCCTCTATTCTTACTTACACAAAATCAATCCCACACAATAATACACATCACCAAACTGCCCGCTATGCAAAACACAAACACACACAACACAACATTTTTTCACATGCACACACATTAACACGACCTTGGGGCCAGAGGACCTTTATGCGAACCCTGCAGCGGTTCCTGATCTCCTCCGAGAGTTGGGAAGAGGGGGTGCGCAAGGCGAGGAGCGTGCCGGACAAAACTAACCAGGGTTGAACGAAACTCTGGTTACTGGCAAACGACAACAACAACAAGAGTTAAATTTGTCAAAGTCTGATCATGAAAAAGTTCTAAAAGTTTTGTAAGCTGTATTGCCTGTCAATTCACCTGTCTCTTGCGTAATATTTTGTCTTGGCTGCATTGATCCAACTCGTGGACCACGTCTTTTGAAAGCCTGTTTCAACCGTACCTTTGAACACAATAGGATTCTGTTTAAGTAAGCTCAGCTTCACATAAAAAAATCATGAAAATTTTGGCTGTGTGTTCATTCATTTAAACTACACTGACACTGAAAGGAGACGTATAAGGTACCTGACCGCCAGAAAGGATGATCTAGGATCTAGATCTAGCCAGTTCGTCCCCTGATGTAGGAGCTTTTTATAAGAAAACCAAAGAAATACACAACGCTTAATTGAAAAATATGTCCCGTTAGTAACTACCAAAAAGAATATTCTTATCAAAAAGAATAATTTATTAGAACTAAAAACTTGTTGAATATTAATTAAAGTGTTTTTTCAATCAAATTTAAGTTAATTTAGATAAGTTTTTTAAAAATAAATTAATACGTAATAAACTTATTAGAAATAAAAAACTCGTCTCTATTTTTCGAAAACTGCAAACGAAAGTTTGCGTAATAAAAAAACGCCAGCGCGACATTCAGCATCCCCCGAGAGTCTTTAGGATCTAACGCAACTTCTTTCGCGAAACGCCTCTTTTGAACGCGCTATAGGATCTAACGCCTCGTCACCATCGTGTGTATATTGATTCTTTTAAAGGCTGGTTCATACTTATTATAACAAAACGTCCTTTGGACAAAGTCCAAAAGACAAAAGTGCTTTGGACTTTGTCCAAAGGACGTTTTGTCTTAACTATGAACCAGCCTTAATCCCTTTGATACGGTGTCGCAGCCTAAGCTAATTATTAAACTAAAAAGTTATGGAATACATTTTGAACTTCTAGCGTGGCTAAAAGAATTTAAAACATATCGCCGCCAAGCTGTAAAAATTAAAATAAAAATATAAAGCTATGTTTCTGTTGTAAGTGGCGTGCTCCAAGGCAGCCTTTTAGGGACCCGAATACCTTATTTGCAGTTGCAAAACAAAAAAGTTTACGGACGGAAAATGTGTCGCGGACAACACCAAAATTTACTGTACCTTTCGCACTCAAAATTCTTAGTGTCTTCAGCAATCACTAAATAATTTTTGTACTTGGTCGAATAATTGGCAGCTCAGAATTGCTTTTGAAAATTGCTCCATTATTTTTTTTGGAACCAAATATAAAAATGACTATTACTTTGGTGATAAACTTATAATCGCGTAAATCAAGTTAAAAATCTTGGCATAAATATTTTAATTGATTTAAAATAAAATTTTCGCTACACTGTAGTGTTGTAAAAAGTTTACTTTTACTTAAAATAAAAAAGTAACGGATTTTGGATTACTTTTACTAGACTTTTAGATTTCAATTACTTTTACTTTTACTCTTACTCGACTTTTGAAATATCAAATACTTTTACTTTTACTCTTACTTGGATTTTAACCAGCAAATACTTAAATTATAATTTAAATAAAATTTATGTAATTTTAACGAGTAGATTCCCTATGGGCTTGTTGTAAATTGAATGACAGAAGAAGATTTTTTAAGCCGGAAATACGCTAAAAACCATTTAATTACACCAAAAAATTTATTTAAATAAAATTTTATATATAAATTAGATAAAACTTGCAAACGGAGCTCTGGAGCTCGAAAAACCGGTGTTTTGCTTCGTTTCAAAATTACTTTTATTATACTTTTACTCTTACTTTTACTTAAATAAATAGGTCTTACTTTTACTTTTACTTCACTTAAATAAAATTTTGACCGTTTACTTTTACTTTTACTTCACTTAAATTAAAAATCCCAAATTACTTTTACTCTTATTTTACTTAAATTAAAATTTTTCCAATTACGTTTACTTTTACTTAAAATAATCGAAAATCAAAACTTCAAAAATCGAAATTTTTTACAACAGTACTACATTGTAAAAGCATAACTCACAAAGCAGCCGCCAAACTCTCGCTATTATTTCGCGCATTTAAAACCAAACATGCTAATTTACTGCTGACAGCGTATGTTACTTATATACGATTATTACTGGAGTATGAAACATCGTGTGGAACCCATATTTGCATGAGGATAAAATTATTGTTGAAAAACTTCAAAAAACATTCCCAAAGAGCCTTTGTAAACGCTGTGGCATTTTTTTTAATAGTTATTTTGATCGACTGGAATATTTAAAAATTGATTCGCTTGAAAAACGCAGATTCATATATGATCTTGTGTGAGCTTTTAAAATTATAAGACATTTTTTTGACGTCTCATTTGACGACTTTCTTACTTTTGAAAGTTCATTTCGCACTAGAAACAAAGGTTTTAAGCTTCTAAAACGGGAAAAATTTAAGACCGATTTACGGCAGTATTTTTTCTCAAACAGTTTATCAGAGTTATCGATGTTTGGAATGATCTTGATAATGAAATAAAAAATCCAAATCTATAACGAAATTTCGCAAGAATCTTAATAAGCTTATTAACATATCCCTCTTCCCTTCCATTAATAATTCTTTTTTTACTAAATAGCTACTGTTTACACGTTAAAGTTATGATTTCGTACGTTTTTGTACCCCTCGCTTTTCTGTCTTTTATCACTCTATTTTTTCATTTATAATATTTTTATTTTTATTATATTCAATGTGAGTGTTCTATATTTATTTCGTGTAGTACCTTTTGAATAAATCTATTTCTATTTTCTATCTCTATTTCTATCCCTTTAACCGTTAACCCCTCGCTATTGTTATCGCGGATCAAATGCGCCTGTATGCTCAGTGAAAAAGAACGAGCGGTAGGGGACCGCTGGTGCAATTTAACATTAAACTGCATTGGCACACTTCCCCATCTGCGTTTCAGATGCGCCTTTTGCCTTTAAAAACCACAAAGGGTTAAAAAATATTTTGACGAAAAAAAGTTACAAGGTTTTGAGGAAAAAAATCTGCCCGAAAGGGGCCCCAAATTTTTCGCGTTTTAAAGCTTAAAAATTTTTTGTCCTCATTCGAGTTGAACTTTCAAAAGTAAGAGAATCGTCAGATGGAACGTCAAAAAATGTCTTACGGTTTTAAAAGCTCACACAAGATCTCCCTTGGGTCTCCATTTTTTTGCAAGCGAATGGAATTTTAAATGTTCAAGGTCGGATCGAGGTAACTATTAAAGAAAGTTTCCGCAGCGTGGACAAAGGCTCTTTGGGAATGTTTTTTGAAGTTTTTCAAACAATAAGATTTTATACCTCATTCGAATATCCAAATTTCCCACACGAAATGTTTCAGTCTCCCAGTAATAATCGTATATAGGGGACATGCACTCCCTCAGCAGTAAGTTAGCATGTTTGGTTTTAAATGCGCCAAAAAATGAGTGCGCGGAGTTTGGCGGCTTGGTTGTGAGTTTATGCTTTTACAATGTAGTTCTTTGTTGTAAAAAATTTGGATTTTTTAATTTTTTATTTTCGATTATTTTAAGTAAAAGTAAAATAAAAACTAATTTAAAGTAAGAGTAAAAGTAATTTGTGATTTTTGATTTAATAAAACTGAACGAAATTAAACGGTCAAAATTTTTATTTAGTGAAGTAAAAGTAAAAGTAAGACCTTATTTATTTAAGTGAATTTAAGAGTAAAAGTATAATAAAAAGTAATTTTGAAACCAACGCACCCCTCTCAAAAACCCTCCCAGACTCCGTTTAGTTTTATCTAATTTATATAAAAAATTTTATTTAAATAAATTTTTTTCGTGTAATTAAATTTTTTTTAGCGTATTTACCAGGCTTAAAAAATCTTACTCTTGTCGTCCAATTTTACAACGACCCAATAGGGTACTTACTCGTTAAAATTACGTAGATTTTATTTAAGTTATAATTTAAGTATTTATTCATTAAACTCCAAAATTATATTAAATTAAAAGTATTTGATATTTCCAAAAGTCGAGTAATTTTAAAAGTAAAAGTAATAAAAATCTAAAAGTCTGATAAAAGTAATCCAACCTCCGTTTCTTTTTTATTTTAAGTAAAAGTAAACTTTTTACGACACTACAGTGTAGCGAAAATTTTATTTTAAATCAATTTGAATTGTATTTTATGCCAAGATTGAGGACGAGGGTTACGCGATTTGTAAGTTTCCTCGCCCAAGAAGGAGTCATTTTTATATTTGGTTCCAAAAAAATAATGGAGCGGGTTTCAAAAAAGCAGTACTGAGCTGCCGATTATTCGACCAAGTACGAAATTTATTTCGTGGTAGCGGCCGACACTCCGCCTTTCGAGGGGGGGCGGTCCATAGGTTTCTGGTTTTTTTCGCAACACATTTTCCGTCCGTAAACATTTTTGTTTTGCAACTGCAAAATAACGTCTCCGGGTCCCGGAGCGGCTGCGCTGAACTTCCGCGCCACTTACAACGGAAACATAGCTTTATATTTTTATTTTAATTTTTTACAGCTTGGCGGCCAGATGTTTTTAATTCTTTTAGCCACGCTAGAAGTTCAAAACTCATTCCATAACTTTTTAGTTTAATCATATTAGGCTTGAGGCTGAGTCACCCTATCAAAGGGATTAAGGCTGGTTCATAGTTAAGACAAAACGTCCTTTGGACAAAGTCCAAAGCACTTTTGTATTTTGGACTTTGTACAAAGGACGATTTGTTATTATAAGTATGTACCAGCCTTTAAAAGAATCAATATACACACGATGGTGACAAGGCGTTAGATCCTATAGCGCGTTCAAAAGAGGCGTTTCGCGAAAAGAAGTTGCGTTAGATCCTAAAGACTCTCGGGGGATGCTGAATGTCGCGCTGGCGTTTTTTTATTACGCAAACTTTCGTTTGCAGTTTTCGAAAAATAGAGACGAGTTTTTTATTTCTAATAAGTTTATTACGTATTAATTTATTTTTAAAAAACTTATCTAAATTAACTTAAATTTGATTGAAAAAACACTTTAATTAATATTCAACAAGTTTTTAGTTCTAATAAATTATTCTTTTTGATAAGAATATTCTTTTTGGTAGTTACTAACGGGACATATTTTTCAATTAAGCGTTGTGTATTTCTTTGGTTTTCTTATAAAAAGCTCCTACATCAGGGGACGAACTGGCTAGATCTAGATCCTAGATCATCCTTTCTGGCGGTCAGGTACCTTATACGTCTCCTTTCAGTGTCAGTGTAGTTTAAATGAATGAACACACAGCCAAAATTTTCATGATTTTTTTATGTGAAGCTGAGCTTACTAAAGAATCCTATTGTGTTCAAAGGTACGGTTGAAACAGGCTTTCAAAAGACGTGGTCCACGAGTTGGATCAATGCAGCCAAGACAAAATATTACGCAAGAGACAGGTGAATTGACAGGCAATACAGCTTACAAAACTTTTAGAACTTTTTCATGATCAGACTTTGACAAATTTAACTCTTGTTGTTGTTGTCGTTTGCCAGTAACCAGAGTTTCGTTCAACCCTGGTTAGTTTTGTCCGGCACGCTTCTCGCCTTGCGCACCCCCTCTTCCCAACTCTCGGAGGAGATCAGCAACCGCTGCAGGGTTCGCATAAAGGTCCTCTGGCCCCAAGGTCGTGTTAATGTGTGTGCATGTGAAAAAATGTTGTGTTGTGTGTGTTTGTGTTTTGCATAGCGGGCAGTTTGGTGATGTGTATTATTGTGTGGGATTGATTTTGTGTAAGTAAAAATAGAGGAAAGGAGATTTCCCCGCCCTAAGTAGGGCGAGGGTTTGAAATCTTCATGTCAAAATTGAAGCGATTAAATAAGTCCTTGGCTGAGTTCCGGTGCAAAATCGCGTTGGATTTGAGTTTTGCTAAAAAATAGAGTTATTTCCAAATCAGTTAGTTTTAAGTTTTTGTTAGGTTTCAGGCGGCGCTAACTCCCCATTTTGGGTGTCCGTTCTCTGGGTGGTTTTTCCAGGTGCTTCCCCCAGTAACGTACTCTTTAACGTGTTTTTCTTGTAACTGGCTTTAAGCCCAATTTTTCGCCTTCCCTCCCTTGCCAAAAAAGGCTACCATAACGTAAAACTGTTTTTCACTCCTTTTTCTAGTCCCGTCTTAGGTTTAAGCTTTCTAATCAACCTCTTTCCGCGCCTTTTTTCCAAAAAAATTAGGCTTAAGCTGTTTTTTGTGCCGTTAGCCCTGCGTAGGCTGCAAATTCAATGTGTATGTGTAAAAAGGCCTAGGTTTATAAATTCTGTGGCCGCCAGTAAAAACCTGCCCTGTTAAATCGTTAATCACATTGCAAACTACTTACTAGCGTCACAAAATAACTAGCGTAACTCTAGCAAACTCAGATCTGGCGACGGTTCTCCTACCGAGGGAGAACTTTAACACTCACATACATTTAACGTAGCACCTAGGTTTAACCCACTCCCGGTTTGACGTTCAACTCGTGTGCGCCGGTAGTTTGGGAACCCCTGCGTAAATTTGGCGTCACAGTTTTTTGAGCCTGCTGGGTGCAAGTTGTTGTGTTAAGTAGTTGAGTGGATTGTTTGTGTGCATGGCTGCCAATTTTGCTTGTTTTGCGTGGAGTTGAATCTGTGTTGCTATTGGGAGGACTTTAGCCTCTGTGTGTATGATGTGTGTTTGTGTGTGTGTGTGTGTGTGTTTGTGTCTGTGGTATTGTATTGTATTGTATTGTATTTTATTTTGACTAAGCAGGGACACACATAAGCAATAGACACATTGCACTGTGGTGTGCCCTGTTGCGACCCTAGGAGCAGTGTTTTGTACTGTTTGCAGTTTGTTAATTTGTGTGTGTTGAATATAAACTTGGGGTCAAAAGTGAGCCCCAAGATTTTTGGGTTTTTAGTTGTGATGAGTGTTGTGTTGTTTATTTTTAGTGATAGTTGTGTGTAGTACTCTGCAGGGTCTGGTGTGAATAGTGTGGATGTTGGTTTGCTTGCATTTACTGTGAGTTGGTTGTTGTCTGTCCATGCTTGTATTGCGTGTAAGTATGGTTGTATTTGTTGTTGTGCTATGTGGTGGTTTGGGTGTGATGCGTATATTGTGATGTTGTCTGCATATGTTATGATGTGTACGTTTGGTGGTGGTGTTAGGATGTCTGCGGTGTAGATGTTGAATAGTGTGGGTGATAGACAGGAGCCTTGTGGGACTCCTGTTTTTATGAATTTTTGTTTTGATTTGTTATTGTTGTATGTGGTGTATGCTTTGCAGCCTTTAATGTAATTGTTTATGAATTTTGTAATTGTTGTTGGTACTTGTGTTTGTGCGACTTTGTGTATGGGTGTGTGGTGATTGACAGTGTTGAAAGTTTTGGATATGTCCAGTGCTATGACAACTGTGCGGTGTGGTGGTTTTGGTTTGTTGAAACCTGCTGCTATGTGAGTGTAAAGTGTTTGTAATGCTGTGTATATGGAGTGTTGTTTTTTGAAACCGTGTTGGTATGTTGTGTTTGGTATGTTGCTTGTGATGTATGGGAGTATGATTTTTTCGCAAGTTTTTGCAAGTGCGGATATAAGTGAGATGGTCCTGAATGATTGGCTGTTGTTGATGTTTTCGTTTGGTTTTGGAATTGGAATGTATTTGGAGAGTTTCCAACTGTGTGGTCTTGTGTTTGTGTTTATTATGTTAGTGCAGAGTTGTTTGAGGTATTGTAGTGCTTTGTTGCCTAAATGTTTGAGTTGATGTATGTTTGTATTGTCAGGCCCAACTGAATAGTTTGTTTTGCTGTGTTGTATTGCTGTGATTGTTTGCTGTACTGTTAGTGTTATGGGTGTGGATTTTAGTTGCTTGATTGCGCGTGTGATTTTGCGCTATGTTTTGTTTGTTTTGTGAGCTGTGGATTGTGTAAATCGTTTGTTGAAATGTTTTGCTATCCTGTACGGGTGAGTGATTGTTTTTGTGTTGAATGTGATTGCGCTGTCTTTGTCTGTACGTTGTTTTTTGTTGTTGAGTTGTGCTTTTGTGTTGTATTATTTGCGAGAGTTGTGTTTGTGTGTAAAGTGTTTTGTGATGTGTTGCGGCCAGATGTTTGCTTTATGTTCTGCTTTTTGTTTTTGTATTTGTTTGTTTAGCTGTTGTATGTCTGGATGCGTGGGGTCTGCTTGTCTGAGTGCGTTGAAGTGTTGTGTGAGTTGTATGATATGTTGTGGTACTGGCCTGTTTGTGTGCTTATTGTGACGTTTGGGAATATGTGCTTTTTCTGCTTGAATAACGTGTTTTGTGAACGCTTTGTTTGCTTGATGTTTGTTTGTGGGGGGTGGGAGTGTTTGTATGTTGTCTTCTATGTGTGCGGTAAAGACTTGCCAGTTTGCTTTTTTGTAATTTGTGTATGTTGTTTTGGCGTGTTGTTTTTTGTGTGTGTGCATGTTTAGAGTGTTGTGAGTATTGGTAGGTGATCTGAATTGAGTGCATGTAGTGTTTGCCATGAGTGGGTGTTGTTGATGTTTGCTGAGATTGTTGTGATGCCTGGAGATGATTATTGTTGATTAGTTGCTGTAGGTTTGCGTGTGGTGCATTTTGGTTGAGTACTGTGTGTTTTGAGTTTATGATTATGTCTGCTACTGCTTCCCTTCTATGGTCTTCTATGGGAGAAAACCATAGAAGGGAGTGAGCGTTTATGTCGCCTGTGATGATTGTGTTGTTTTGCTGAGTGAGTTTGTGTATGATGTGTGTTGTGTCTGTAATTTGATTGTTTTCTGTTGTTGCTGATTGAGTGTCCCTTGGAGGGATTTAGATGTTTGTGATGTTTATGTGTTGCTTTTGCGTTTTGTGTATACGTGTTATGAGTAGCTCTGCGGTGTAGTGTGTTTGTTGTGGAGTTTGAGTAGGATTGAGTTTGGAGAAGATAGTGTCTTTGTGTATGTATGTATGTGAGTAGTCCTCCCCCAGTTTTGCCTTGTCTGTCTTGTCTGCACGCGGTGTAGTCTTAGAGTTTTGGTGTATTTGTTTGCAATGCTTTGAGTTTTGTTTCTTGCACTGTGATGATGTCTGCTTAAGTTTTGTTGGTGAGCATTTGTAGCTCTGTGATGCTTGTGTTGATGCCATTGATGTTTATTTCTAGTATTTTTAGTTTTTATTTGGAGTGTTGAGTGTTAATGTTGTTTTGTGCTTGTTGTGCTGTGGTGTTGGTTGTATGTGTTTGTTGGTTGATGTTTGTATTGCGTTGTTGTGTTTTGGGGTTTGTTTGTTGTTTGTTTTTGTGGTTATTGTTTTTGTGTTCGATGTAAGGTGTGTAATTGGCAAGACCATGTTGGTTGTTGCTTGTATTGTTTGAGTGTGGTTTGCCCGCATTTTGCATGTACCCAGTGTGGGGTGTGTTTGTTTTTACATTGTATTAGTATTTGTTTGTTAGTTATGTTTTTGTTGCAAATTTTACATGTGCTGTATATTACTGTGACTCTGAGACCAAGGTTCGTTTTGACGTCCCCCGCGCGCAGTATTTGAAGCTCCAGCCAGAGCGCGAGTTTCGGATAGTAGCTTGGCAAAAAGGTGCCAGTTGGTAACTGGTTTTTTTGCGATCTTGATTTGAAAACGAAGCATTGAAAGATGTTGTTTCACTTCGTTTTGCATTCCCACCACGAGCAGGCCAGGATACTGGAAACAATAACATAACATATTTTGGCTTTGAATTTAACTCTTCTTCCAGAATTCCGCTTATAACAATGAATTTTTCATTTTCACGTCGTTAGGACGATTCAAAAACTATTTCTTATACATCAGCTCGAAACATGGGGTAATCTGGGTTTTGCTGAATTAAGGGTATAGGAGCAGTTGGTGCAGTTTTGAGCGGGACACGACTTGTCTGAGTAGGCAAAAGATAAGGTTGAGGGCTTTGAAAATTTTTTTTGTTGCGCAGTTATTCACGGGTTAGAAGTGGAGGAAGTGTTTGTGTCAGCGGGTTTAGCTTCAAGCGTCTGTTCAGCGTCAAGATATGACCTTTCAAAAAAATTTATTAAAGTCCATTAAAACTCGATATGCAAGGCCGAACAAACAGCACTAATAGCATAAGCAAACAATATGTATAAAAACAATATTATATCACCATTTTTAAAAAATGTTGCCACAATAGAGTTTTTTCATGGTGATTTTGTTTCTGAAGTGTTTCGTCCAGTTGAGGCTTGTAACAGCCCTAATGAGAAACATATTTATTTTCCACTAATTAGAACCTTTAAAAAAATTACTTTGCACCATTGCAGCCGTGAAATTTTTTGAAGGCGGCCCCGGCGGCGAAATATATATTTTTTTTATTTTTTTCAAGGATTTTAACTAATTATGCTTATTGTGAGGAAAATAAAACTCTCATAAAAGCTGGTTCATAATTATTTAAAAACGTCCTTTGAACAAAGTCTAAAGGGCAATTTTAGAAAAGCAAAAACGTCCTTTGGACTTTTTTCTTTGGACAAAATATGAATGCTACTTGAAATTTGTTGTCCAAAGGAAAACGGTCAAAAGACCAAAAAGTATAAACACATTGTCCAAAGGGAAAAATCCAAAGGACAAAGTCCAAAGGTCGTTTTGACGCTGTGTTTGTATTTTGGACAAAGGCCAAAAACTTTTGAACTTTGTTCAAAGGACGTTTTTTATATAAGTATGAACCAGCCTTAAAAGCTTCATTGGGGTAAATTATTTGGACACGCAGGGTACGCACTTATTTCCTTGCACTCTAAGAAAATCAGAAAAAAGTCTTAATGAAAATACTCAAACAAAGTCACTTCAGCATCCTCGAAACAATAAATAGTTACATAGTTTCTCATAATTTTTATATAGTACAATCCAAAATATATAATACTATATATTACATTAAGGAAAAATATGCCACTCTTCACCAGAAGTGAAACGATTTGGTGCCATTTTTTGAGCACTTCCATTAATTGTCATGCACAAAAAATGGTAAAACAACTGCCATTAATTGGGCAAGTGTTGCGTAAATGGGCACTGCCTAAAAAGTAGCAGTATTTTTGCAAAATCAGACACATCCAGCCAATCAAAGCAAACCAAAAGGTATGAATTTGAGTTTCCACTGAGTTAATGTTTCAATGTATTTTAATATATTTTTAGAAGCCGATTCACTTATCGTCAGGACGGTTTTTACCCAAAACTGTTCAAAAGACTAATCCCAGCTCTCTTTTTATGGGAAAAAAAGGGCTTTTTTGGGATGCATAGTGCATAACCGGTTTTGATGAAAAACAGCAGCTACCCCCGATTTTTGAACTTATATTATTAACTTAACAAGTTCAATTTTAAAAGTTTCTTTCAGTGGCAAGTGTTTTAAATTACAAAGTTTAGCAGCGGTCACCAAAAAAGCTTGAAACGGGAATTTTAAGTACTGAATTTTTAAGGGTTTACTATGAATTTAAAAATCTGCTGTTTTTTTAAGAAACATCATGTATGAAAAAACGGCTTATAGTGTCCTGTATTTTTTTGCTGTTTTAAAAAGACAAACTTCATTAAAATTCAACTTAATTGAAGACAAAAAGTTTACAACTACAACTGTACTTTTGTTAATTTTTAACGGCTTAATCTTACAATAAAATTGAAGTAACTACGGTTTTCCATCAAATAATCGTTTTATGCATTCCAAAATTGAGTTAAGCTCTCCTTATTTAACGGCTCGGATTCTTTAGTCGTTCAAACGGTTATGGGTAAACACCGTCTTTACCACAGGTGACTCGGCTTTTAAAAATATATTAAGATGCGTTGAAACATTAACTTTTTATATTAGATATTCAAATTCGTACTTTTCGGTTTGCTTTGATTGGCTGGCTGTGTCTAGTTTCGCGAAAATACTGCTACTTTTTCGTCAGTGCTCATTCACACGACACTTGTCCATATATTAGCAGTTGTTTTGCACATTTAATGGCAGTGCTCAAAGAATGGCACCAAATTGTTTCACTTCTGCTGAAGAGTGGCATATTTTTCCTTAATGTATAGTATTATATATTTTTGGTACAATTAGACTTTCAGGCTTGCAATATTACACTAATACTAACATAAGAAGATGGATATTCTAAACTATAAATGAACTCTTACCAAAAAAGCACTGAGTGCTGTAAGATACACTGCGATCGGCCTCAGTTTTATTAATGATATAGTGAAATAAAATTGCCAAAAAATACATTGTAATGAAATCATTATAAAACATTATAAATATTGAAATCGTATCAAATCTTTGAAAATCAATATTGGGTTATAGTACTTGAAAAATGAGATATTTTGTTTTATTACAGCGAGCGCTGCATTATATTATAGGAAAATAAACTTTCTCGCCAGGTTGTTTGCTATTCGAACAATGTAAAGACACATTAACTCATGTTTTATTAAGCTGCTAAATGAATCACCCTGTTACATCCATAAAATAAGATTTTATGTTAAATTTAGTTTTAATTCAATCTTTCAAATGAGTTCAATTTGCTGATTTTGGTACAGTGGTCTCTTTTTTATTATTTCAAATTACACTTAAACGTAAATAATGATATTCAAATTCTTCTTTTAAATTCTAATTTTAAGTTATTTTCAATTCATTGTGCATGCGATTTCTGTATTTTATTTTGTTTTAAATTCATCTTTTATTACAAAAACACAACAGAGTACGGATTCAATTAAACTTTGAAAAAATAACACTAATTAAATTATTAATAGAAAAAAAAAACAGGAAAACAAGAAAAATATTAGCACCGGACTTTCTCACAAAAAATAAGTGAAGCACACTATACCTTGTTTTGTAATGGTTCATAAAATAATACTTGAAGACATCGTGTAATTATTTGATGTAAAAAATAAAATGGTTAAATGGTTTGAAATGTTTTTCTAAAAATGTAAAACACAAACATTGAAAGGAGCCCAGTACATCTTATATATGTATGTATATATATATATATATATATATATATATATATATATATATATATATATATATATATATATATATATGTGTGTGTGTGTGTGTGTGTGTGTGTGTGTGTTTACTAAGATTCGCAAGGAAAACATTTGTCTTTTGAAAATTTTAAATCTATTTTTGATAAAATGAAAATAGATATCCATCAAAACTACATAAAGCTAAATAAAAAAGTTAACCTGGAAATAAATCAACGTCACCAATCAAATTAAACCATGAAATACTAAATTCAAAATCTAACACATAGTATCTTGTTCACAGTACAATAAATATATTTAATGTGTTACATACTTTTAATGATTATAATATCATTAAAAACCAAACATTCAGAAGCACTCGCAAAATAAAACTAAATAAATTTTCTCAAACATTAATCAATTCAGCCTACTTTAAATATTTTGATGTTTAAATTTTAAAATTTCTTAGTACATTAACAAGGAAGAAATTCATAAATATTTTTAACAATTTTTTAAACTAACAATTTGAAGAAAAAACTAATAATAAATGCCAAATGGAAAAACTCCAACAATTATTGGAAAATGAGATATCAGTCTTTGTAATATCTGTCGACGCCGCACTCATTCTTTGCTTAAATGCTTCTCTTTTCACATTAACCCGTTCGCGTGAAGGCCTTTTCCACCGCTAGAACCGTGAAACCTTCGTACAACAAAAGTTAAATCTTTGTCTCACGGTGGTCGTATTTTCGTTTGACAAATGTCGTACGTAAACCTTATCGCGGTAAGCTCTTCGCATGACCTAGGTTTTACTTCTGTCATACATAATTTTTTGTGCGCGAATGGTGCCCAGTGAGCGAGCAAATTGAAATGGTTAAAGCTGTACGGTAGCAATATGCAAATTTTTAAAACATGAAATATCCTACCTAATACACTGTATCCTTGACAAAAATTTGCATATTGCCACCGTACCGCTTTAACCTTTTTAATTTGCTCGCTCACTTTGCACCACTCGCGCAAAAAATTAGGTATGACGGAAGTATGGCATAGGTCGCACGAACGTTTCACGGTTGTAACCGAGGAAAAGGCAATTATGGGAACGGGTTAAAGATCATTTTTTGGCGACTCGTGCTTTTAAGCAACTGGCAGTGGTCACAATATGACAAGGTACGACGTATTTGGAGCTTTAATTAGAAAACTTGGATCCGTGGAACATTTTTAGAAACTTAGAGTCATAAAATAGAAACTGAAACCCAAAACCAAAAAATGGTCAAAATTTCAATTTTTGGTTCGAAGTTCCAACTCCAAGTTCTCTCGCCACAAAAACCCTAAATCTATGAAAAATATTTAGCACAAACGGTTTTTTGCTATTGTTATTTATTTTGAGAACCTAATAAATATTTTTTATATAATAGAAAATTAGTAATTAAATAATAAAAGTCTGATTGAAATCTTATTTTAAATATATTTCTTAATTATTTTTTGCGTTAAATAGATTTCTAAATCAAATAATCAGCAACAATCAAATAATCATATAATTTTTGTGGTAATCATAAGTTTTCACAAGTAAAATTAGTCTGCTGGATTTCAAAAAATTTACAAAACACAACAAGTGTAAAATATATAATTATATACATATAGTTTATTACAACTTTTCACAATACATTCTGTTTTATTAAACGTGGATGTATTAATTAGCATTGCATAAAAACCATTAAATTTAAAAAATACAATGCTCTCCTGTTTTTATGAGGCTGGCCAGCAAGTTAAATTTCAAAATCAAGTTTCCACTTATTGAAAAACGTCATCTTGCTCGTCGGAAAAACTCTTTTTGCGAGTTCTGCGCATATAATTTGGGTCTGAGTCGTCTCTCACTTTCCATTTTCTAACACCAGTCCCAATAAGTCTTTTTTGATCCATCGCTCTCCTTATTAGCTCTGTGATACCCTGAAAACATGCTATTTGAGTTAGCGCAAAATAATAGAAATAAGAAACTGCAAAAAGAATTTAGTTCTTTCTTGTTTTCTAGTAATATTTAGCATTTCTGAATATTTAATTGAAAATGCGCCTCTGAAACGCACAAGAAAAAAGAGAAAATCCTTCGCAATTTTAAACTTTGCTGCTGTTGGCTAACGACCTCTTTTTAAAACTGAGACGTAATCATGGGTGGCATGAGAGCGCCACTGAGTGATTTCCACATCTTTCTGTCTAAACATACGTTTGAGGTAAATCGCCCTTTTTCTTGCTCTATTTATAGAACATTTTTTTGTGGTTAGTATAAAACAATTCCGCGGCTGAGACTTCCGAATCTTTGGAATTTTTTTTTTCGATGATCAAAATTTTTAAATTGGAAGATTTTTATAGTAATAAATTATTTTTCAATTTATTCGGTTTCAACTAAAAGCATTATTTGCATTTAATTTTTCAGAAAAATTATGGTATGAACGATTGCAATGGCATTAATACTATTGTTTTTTGAATTGTGTTTGGTAGATTAAATTAAATTGTTAATGATTCTATAGACTTCTTGCAAATTTGCTTTTTATAACAAAAGTTTTTGTCAAGTGTATGTGACGACCAACCGGAGGCGAAATAAGATGAAGATTTTATGAAGACAGAGAAAAACACCCGTACCGAGATTTGAACCCGGGTCTCCTTTCCTTATATCCCAAGCCTGTTCATCTCAGTCTGGCGCGCTACCACTGCACCGAATTTACTTTACGGCGTCTCTTATACTTGCCAGTAGTTGTGAGTTATTACTTCAGGAAGGGACGTTCCACATCACATGTACATGTATTTTGAACACACACAGAGCAAAGTGAATTTTTTTCAAAAGCGAATTTCAGATCGAAATCTTTGTTGTACTAAGATAAGTTGCCACTGAGAACAAAGGCATTTAAAAAATACTTCTAATGCTTACTCTAAATAATGGTGCAGTGCCTTTTTCAACATAGTGTTTGGACGCAGAAGAATTGCGGTATTTCCATGGCTCAACGTGAAATGAATTAATCGCCTCCTGTGCGTTTCCGGGAGTAAAATTATGGGCATTTACACCTAAACAAAAATTAACAGTTAGAGTTTTTTACTATAAAAAAACTGTAATTTTGGTTTAAACTAATAAATTTCAATATTAAAAAAAATTAAAACAGATATACACTGCTCAAAAAAACGCACTAGTGAAAAAATCGGAACAGGTAGGTAAATATCTCTAATGAAAGTCTTGATAAAGTAAAATATGTTAAATTTAAATATTTTGCAAGCACACTCATTTATAAATTTATAATGTACATTATAATTGAAATTTATAATAAATATAAAAATTATTTATATTGCAATCGTCTCATGTCACTGAGATTGGGGTCGGAAAAGTGTGTTCTAAACTGTTGACTGCCTTTAATTCTTTGGTTGGAAAATCGTCCATGAAAATACTAATTGGACTATTTATGATAATGAACGTTCAATCAGCTGCGAGCAACCCATGCTCATGCAAATTACACGACTGTGTATGCTATGCAAATTATTTAGTATGTGAAATTCATAAATTAAGCTTAAAAAGTAATATTTAGACTGCATATCAGCTATATGTTGGTATGTTATAATGTCATATCTATCAGTTAAATGTTAATGATATTGACTATGGAAGACATTGAGATATTTAAGATGCTTAATGTTAAAATTATATCATTACATTTTACACTAAATGGTTTTTATAAAAAATATCACTGCCGCACGTGGCAGTGAAGTGACAAGTAAAACAGCTGGCTGCGTGACAAAATCGTATCAGGTCTTTCAAAAAAAAACTGAATTAGAAGCAATAACATATAAAATAATAATATTTTAAGCATATTATTATTTATTCAAAAATATATTTAAGAAAGCATTTAAACTCTAGAGACGCGTCACGACACGATAACTTAAACACAAAATTTCATTTTTTGAGAAAAAATATATCGCTTTTTTCTGTCCTTGTTACTGCACCTGGTTTATCAAATTAAAAGGATTAAAAATGTTTCAATTATACTGTCCTAAACAATATTTTGGTTTTCATACCTTGAAAGACAAAAAACAGAATATTATTTTGTCACAATTTCGTTTAAAACTCTACGTTAAATTTGAAGTTTTTTTTAAAAGTATTCATAATTTCTGGTTTTAAAAGATGGCTATTCTAATTTTTGAATCGCATGTAGGTGAGTTTCAGATCTGAAAAGTCCGTTTGCAATCATAGAAAATATTAAACCATTCATCATACTGACTAAACAATCCATGCGAATTCATTAGCACATGCATAGCCCATGCTAATGTAAATTAAATGACACCGTGTACGAATTATTTATTCAGTAAAATTGAAAATACACCGTTTTTTAATAAGTCGAGTCAAACCATAAACTGGCTTTAACAATATTGTGCAGAAAAGAAGTCTGGGTAGCCAAAGCTAAAATTCTTAAAACTGAAATAAAATTCAAAACTTTGTTTATAAGTTAAGAAAGGCAAAATATTAGAACTCATTTTCAATTTCAAATGGCCTTATAGTAGTTCCAAAATAACCGTTGATTTCAAAATACACCACAGAAAAATATTTATTTTGTTACTGGTTGGAATTTACTGAACTTAAAAACTTAAGCTCTTGGTTATCAAAACGTTCTTTTTGTAAAAGCTTGGTCAAAATCCGTCCACTATAAACATATTCAAAATATTTAGAATCAATACCTGTCTTTCGAAAAAAATTTTTTATACAAAAGGTTTCAAATATTAAGTTTCAGTCGGAGTTTTTTGAGATGATAGGAGTTTCAGAGCATAATAATATTTCCAGGTAGGAACATCATGATCATTGTAGTGTGCATTATTTGTTTAATTTGGTTAATATGGTTAAATATTGAATCCGATATTTCAATTGGATGCCTCACTTAGATTAAAGTCGTCATATTATCGTCAATAAGTTAGCTACAAAAATCACTTTTAGTTAATATTTATGAATTGTTTAAAAATATAACTTAGAACAAACCTAAGTGTAGCCGGTATAGCTCAGTCGGTAGAGCGTCAGGCTTTTAACCTGAATGCCACGGGTTCGAGCCCCGTTATCGGCTAAAGTTTTTGTTATAGTCAATATTAAGATTGTTCGAAAATTGAACAAATTTAACTTTTTTATTTATATGAAAAGTTTCAACTTTAAAGAGTTTTTGGTAACTGAATAAAAAAAATTTGCGGTTCAGATTTTTAACTTTAAACAATTTTTGGTAACTGAATAAAAAAAACTTGCGGCTGATATAAATTTAAATTTATTTTGTGATTTATAAAATGTTGTATTTATAAAAAATAAATTTTAAAAAATCTTATAATTTAGTTTCAAACTTATTTCTGTTGTTGTTTCAAACTTATTTCCATCGTTTTTTATACAGTAGTGGTACATATTTCGATATAACTATATACTTTTGCCATAACAGAATCGAAATAGTTAATAAAATAGCGAAAATAAAATTCTAATAATAAAAACCATAATAATAATAATATTAATAAGAATAATAACAATAATAACAATAATAATAATAATAATAATAATAATAATAATAATAATAATAATAATAATAATAATAATAATAATAATAATAATAATAATAATAATAATAATAATAATAATAATAATAATAATAATAATAATAATAATAATAATAATAATAATAATAATAATAATAATAATAATAATAATAATAATAATAATAATAATAATAATAATAATAATAATAATAATAATAAAATAAAATAAAAAAAAAAAAAAAAAAAAAAAAAAAAAGTATAAAAAACTACAGCTTGAACAGTTTGCTATAAAGCGCTTTTCGCTTATCAAATGTTTAATCTCAGCTTTAGCACTAATAATAAGCACCTATAACTGCTGTTCTAATTTTTGAAATTTTAATATTATAAACTAATTAATACTAAGTACCGGGTATTTCAGCCAATTTAGAGATGTACTGCATAGCTACCCGGTCGTTCTCCGCGTCCAAGTCCTACAGCAATACGTAACTGAACGAACAACTACATATAAGAGTAAAATAAAAATAAATGCGCATTGGTACGAAACAATAATAGGCGTTTACAAACCCATGTATATCGGTTTGCAGACCTGTGCACTGCCCCCCGAGGTTAAAACGGGGGGAGGCAATTCCAAAATGGGGGAGGGGCACGGGGGGCAACTTTTTTGAAACGGGGGGGCAAGCAGGAGGGAAAGAAAAGAGAAAAAAAGGAGAAAAAAGAAGAAAAAAAGAAGGGAAAAGGGAAAAAAGGGACAAAAAAGCGAAAATAAGGTAAAAATAGGTCTAAAATGGCTTAAAATACATTGAAATAGGCTAAAAAATCGCGATGATGGCGTCATCATAGGTCAAAAATAGCGTCATAATTAGAGTACTTTTTCATTTTTTGGCGGGAGGGGGGGCAATAAAACGGGGGGGGCATTTTCAGACCGTGCACAGGTCTGGGTTTGCATGGTTGCACCTGATCGGGGAACCTCGAGAGGCTATCCAGCGTAAACGACACTTCACAGTAGGGACGTACATAGGGGGCACGGGGGGTTAATCTCTCCAAATTCTGAGTTAGGGGTTTAACTCTCTTCCCCCCCCCACTCAGAAGTGGGGGGGAGGAGAAAAGGTTAACCCCCATTTTTTCCAATCCAGACCAATTTGTCCATGTATGCAAAGGGGGGGGGGCGCTCCCCCCCTAAATTAATCGTCAGATGGTAAAATTCGGTGGTTTTTAGAAGCTGAAAATTAAAAATTTTCTTGCGCCTCGCTAATCCCTCGGCGCAAACTAAAAAATAGTTTCGACTTTCAATACCAAAAATGCAAAAAAATTCCGCTTTCCACGACATATTTATAGGTAAGTGAACAAAAAAAAACCACCCGATTTTTTCCAAAAAAAAACAACAAAAACACTCCCATATCTCTTTAAATACAACTCAAAACTCAAATTTTAAGGTCTTAATGAAATTTACGTCAAAAATTAGCATAAAAAAGTTGTTTTTTACCTATTTTAACTCCAAAATTTGAAAAATATGACATTTAAAAAATTTTTTTTCTTCTCAAAAACGAGTTCACCAATGCTGTTTGGAATATCGGTATTTTTTACCCTTTAGAGCTACATGCATGAAAATTAACATCCTAAACGATTAAGACTCGCTCTTTCACGTGGTAACCTTGGTTTTTAACCTAGTCGCACCAATTTTTTATAATAGGGTGCTTCTTTTTTTTTGTAAAAACGCTGTGAACAAATTTGAGTGCTTTTTCCAAGAAAAAAAAAACACCATGAAAATCACTTAAAATTTAATAAAAACTTCTAAAAGTGTGTTTTAACTTCAAAAACACAAAGACAAAAAAGTAAAAAAAATTAAAAAAATATTTGAAAAATTAAAAAAAAAGATTTCATCACTGTTTTTATTTACTTAAATGTTTGTGCGGCTTTGTTAAAAATAATTCCCGAGTTCAAAAACAGAGCCTCAGCCAAGAAAATAATTATGTTTTTGTATCAAAATTTTAAAATTTTCGTTTTTAAAATATGTCAAAAGATTAAAATTTTCATAAAATCACTAAACTGTGAAAAATATTTTTTCTAACTGCTTTTCTGGGGTAAAAAATGCGTAGATTTAATAAAAATAGTTTTTGTTGCTCTAAAATGGACAAAAAATTACAATTATAGACAAAAAAAAGAAAATGATATTTTTCTAACTTTTTTTTCTCTACGTAAAAATTTTAATAAACCCAAAATTATTGCAAAAAATAAGTTTTCTGGGGTAAAAAGTTTTGTAGAATCCATTAAAACTGAAATTTTTACTCTAAAAATACAAAAAAAAGGTTTAAAATTTTAGATTATCACTAAAATTTTTTTTAATTTCGAGAAAAAAACGAATTTTTTCAAAATTTTTTTTCCATGTGTTAATCAAAAATTCATGAAACTTAAAGTGGTTATATAGGTAGAAAAACGTTTGGAGAGCTTGAAAATGTTGTTCATATTCAAATAGCTTGAGAATTAAGTGTTTTCAAACCGATTTTCGAAGTGTTTTTTTTAGGAAAAAGTGACCGAAAAAACACCCTTTTTTCTAATTTTCTCATTTAAGGTGGAACGATACAGTTAGGATACCCTGTCGGTTTTCGTCTATAACTCGTGCCGTACGTGACGGACAGAAGCAAACTATATGTTGGAAGGGTATTTTTTCCGGTCAGTTTGGTATCCTTAACACTTATGGTGGACTATTTCACGCCGAGATAGGCTTTGTTGAAAAAAGGCATTTTAAAACAGTTTTTCCCAATTTAACAGAACCAGAGTAATATTACGTAATAAAAATTTAACTCAAGTTAGATACACCAAACGTACATGCAACAAAATTTTTCAGCAAATTTCTACCATTGAAGTTTTTTAATTTCGTTTTATTGCTAAAATTGTTGAAATAAAAAATAAAAAAATTTAACTCAAGATAGTAGAGATTTCGTTAAAAACTTAAAAACTGGCTCAGAATTATGGTAAAACTTCTGTGTTAAAAGTTGGGAACAAACTAATGCCTATCAAGTGACTAAACTTTTTCATTTATATTTTTTTTGATTTGACCTCGGGAAACTACATTTTTAAACGTTCCTTTAAAACTAGCTTTTAAGAAAGAAACTCAGACGGAGCAGTAGCCGAGTGGTTAGAGCGTCGGACTGTGATCCCGGAGCTCTAGGTTTGAGTCCCCGTTTGCAATGTTTTTAACATCAAAAATTTTTTTTTTAATTTTTCACTTTTTAATTAAAAAAAGTGTTGATTATTCAATACTGTATTCAACCCCGAGTACGTGTTTTGAGGTGTTTTTGAGGTAAAACTGCTATATAGTCAAAATGCCCCCCAAGGGGGGGTCTCAACTCTTCTAGTGCCCCCGTGTGGTCGAATTGAAAAACGGAGGTAGGATTCGTCATCAGGACTTCCGAAAACCCCCGAGTACATGTTTTGGGGAAGTTTTTGCTATTGTATCGTTATACCTTAATAGGATATATTTATGAAAAAAATGGTTATAACAAGCTGAAAAAGCGCCCCAGAAAACCTATAGAACTATTTTGAATAAGCTAAAGGCTTTAATAATTTTTTTGAGGAGGGTGCCAAAAACTGTTGTTTTTTTTTTCACTTACCTATAACATTTTTCAAGTTTAACTTAAAAAAACAATGTAAATAACAGCAAAATGAATAACTTAGCGCGAAGCGCAAAAATTTTTATTCTTTTTGAATGTCTTTGTTAAGGTCAGACCTGTGCACGGCTTGAAAATGCCCACACCCAGCTTTATTGGAGGATTTGCCCACCCTGTTTTATTGCCCCAAAAAGTACCCAAAATCTATGACGCCATTTTTTACCTTTTGTGACACCATCATTGCGAATTTTTTGCAGTTTTTAGCTTATTTCAATGCATTTTAAGCCATTTTAGACCTATTTTTACCTTATTTTCGCTTTTTTGGTCCCTTTTCCTTTTTTTCTTTTTTTTCTCCTTTTTTTCTTTTTTTTCCTTCCCCCTGCTTGCCCCCGTTTTTTTGCCCTCCCCGTTTCAAAAAAATTGCCCCCCTCCCCGTTTTGGAATTGCCCCACCCCCATTATAACCCCGGGGGGGCAGTGCACAGGTCTGTATTTGGAGTACAACCCCCCTTTCCGAAATCCTAGCAACGCCCCTGACTGTTATTATAAAATACACGTGAACGTGACTGTGACTCATTCTGTAGTTAATAGGATCCTGTTTTAAATTTAAAATTAATCACAGGCATAGTTGGACAGGGAGGTTGGGGGTTATACCCCCTAAAAAATCCTGATTATAGCCGACACTCCCCCCTAAAATTTGGGGGATCCCAGTACTAAAAACGCTAAAAATGGGTATTTAAGGTATAGCCCACAAAACTTTTTGGGACACCTCCCCCCCAAAATTTCGGGGATCGAGTATACCCCTTAAAAAACCCAGGAGGCTGCCCACCTATGGTCGCAGGCACACATTTATACGAATTGTGACTTATTTTGCCGTAGTAACGACGTAATGTTGTATTAAAAGTTCAAAGGGAACGGATGCTCATGCTGTACAATAAGAACATTTTTTGTCAAAAAGTCCCTAAAAAACACTGTATATTAAACTGACAAACGTTGCAAAAAAATTTATAATTCATTGTAAATAATACTATAAAAAGTGTCTATAAAACATTTTAAAACAACACTAAAATCAAAAAAAAACACAACTAAAATTAATTGTTTTTAAAATGAAGTAATGACTATTATATTATTAATAATAATTAAAATGAAAGTCTTACCTGAAGCGTAACCAGGTTTTCTTTTTCAATAACGGATTTTCGCGCAGCTGACAAACTAATTTCAAGTTCAGAAATTTTTTCATTACTGAATTTGATTTTGGAATCAAAGCTCTAGACAAAAATTACAAAATGATTTTACAGAGAGAAAAAGAAGACGAAAATTGTTAATTAAGAACTACTACTACGCTACCCATCAAACATTTTAAGTATCCCAGATTTTATTGGCGTGGCGGTGTAAAATTTTCAGCAAAAGGTCAAAAATAAATAAATAAAAATTAAAGAACAAAAACAGCTATATACCTTTGACTTCTTGGAACGGCTTTAAAAATTTTAAATTTGTTGGCATAGGTGGGCAGCCTGCGGGACTTTATTTTGGGGGACGCGGGAGGTATACCCCCCGAATTTCGGGGGTATCCCAAAAAATTTTGTGGTATACCTTCTGTGATTATACCTCTAGTAATTGGATCTCCCAAAACTTGTAGGGGGTGATGATAAAAATAATGAGATATAACTTCCATGACAGAAGAGCACAGTTTACTCCATTGTCTTTTCTTCCGCATGCCACCAGGAGGAAAATGTATGGGGGTCTGCCTGCCTCTATTTTAAAATCATTGAATTTGAATCGGCAACTGGATCTCGAGTGAGGATCTTCATTAGGAACAGCTTAGTTGCAGGACTTTATGGCATACAACTGCATGCACTATACTGTGGGAATTTCGTCACGCTCTCTCCTAACCGTTTAATGACGTCATCATTTTCTAGGTGATGCTGGGTTGCAGGGATCCCACACCAATATTTGAGTTTTACAAAGGAACTACCCACGTTATTCCTCTAACAAAGAAACTTTAGATGTTTTTTTGTGTTCTTTGAACAGGATAGGAATGGTTTTTTGACAGCGCCATTTGTGATTTGTCCACTGTTTGGCCCTGGTCTTCTGTGGAAATGGAGAAAGCCAGGGAAAGGCAGACCAACGGGACTTTGCAGTTATTGTTGTTGCATTACCTGAAGCTTATCTTTCCTATGCAGATTATGCAAAGGGCAGGCGCTAAGACAAGCCAGGAGGGGTGAAAAAATTTCACCCATATGGTTGAGACTTTTTGTCCAACATTAATAACGATGTTGGCAACCTTTAATGCTAGAAGAGTGTTCACTGCATGCAGTGCTCACTCATTCCGAGGTCTTCATCTAAAGGATTTTTTAAGTCGCTTAATATTGATCTTACTATTTAACGTTGTACATGGGCAGCATAGGTGTTCCTGCAAGGCCATTAGTACAAACTCCACACACAATAGAGCTGTATTTGTCCACTGGTTTGCCAGATGGAAAACTGCCATGTGTGGCTGACGTACAGCAACCCTTTTCTACCCATGCCAAGCTGGACTCATTTCTATAAAAAAAGATCCAGCAACCAGGTGGTACCCGTAGACCTGTTGGGTGCTGCTAGAAGGTCAGCATGGTCCTGGTGGCTCAATGGCATAGGACTTTGCAGTCAAAGGCTAGTGGCAAGGTTGAACCTCGCAGTATTGCACTTGACTATATTGGGTATTTTTCGGATTCAGTGGGTATTTGTCTTGCACACTGAACCCACCCAGTTGATTGACTGCACGTTTTCCCCCATTGTAGGGAGGTGTCCAGGGTACCACAAATTTTAGGGAAGGCGGTTGTTGTTATTGTTATAACCAACCAGTTTAAAGTGCCCAGGAATGTTGCTACATCTGTTGGTTGTTCCCAAAGATCCAAGGTTGAAAGAGCTGTAGGATGTTGCAGGCAGACAGATACGGGGGACAGTCTGAGGTCCTTTATTGCAGTCTAAGCATATATTTTTCATTTTGCTATTGATTTGATTTTATTTTGGTAAGAAGAGTTTGTGACAGTAGCTGGAGCAAAGTTGGGCCATGGTATGATGGACCTGGCTGATCTGGGTAGTTGTAGTTCAGAGTGGTGGATTTCCGGTGGGTGGCTTCTTAGAAGAGTTTGACTGGAGGTGTTTAATTGTTTCATTTGTGAAGTAGGTGTGAATATTGTTGTTGATTTGTTTTCCTGTTACACTAGGGTGGTAGAAGCTGTTGGCCAATGGACCGTATTTTAACTGTAGGGTGTGTTTCATTTTTCTTGGTTTTGTCTTTTATTGTTTTCTGTTATTTTGTAGCTGGAGTGGTTTATGGTTGTTTTGTTTTTTGCTAAAAATTGGTGGATAGAAGCGAGCAGTGTGGTTCGACTGGTGGATTTTTGGTTTCTTGATGGAAGTGGTTGGCCAAAGCCATGCAATAGCAGCCAGTTGCAATTCTTAACACAGCATTTTGGGTTGTTTGGAAGTTTGTATAGGAGAGAATTGGATACCATATTTGCTTTGTAGGCGACAGTGACGGTTTCTGTCTGTTGTCCCCAACTGGTACCAGCTAAGGTTTTGATGATGTTGTTTCTTTCTTCTACTAGCTTTGATGTTGATGGTTGTTGTGTGAGGACCAAAGTTGAGTTTGGGGCGTAGGTGCGCAGGGGGGTTGGGGGTTATACCCCCAAAAAAATCCTGATTATAACTGACACCCCCCCCTAAAATTTGGGGGTACCCCAGACACCCCACCCCCTAAAATTTAGGGGGTCCTAGTACTGAAAACGCTTAAAATTGTGTATTTGAGGTATACCCCAAAAATGTTTTTGGACACCCCCCTCCAAATTTTTGGGGTCGGGTATACCCCCCAAAATCCGGGAGGTTGTCCACCTATGGTTTGGGATCACAGGTATATAACGCCCAGGATTTTAGGGTTCGTTCTAGGGGGAGTTGGCTTATGTTGATTTTGACTGGTTGGGGTGATAGTTGAATTCATTTAAAGCTAGTAAGAAGAAGGTAATGTTGATTTTTCTTTGGAAACTATGAGGATGATTTTGTTTTAGAAAGTGGTTTAGTTGATTGAGGTAGTTGGTTAGATCTGTCTCCATTTTGACTATTTTGGTTTTGGTGATGAATATGGTTGTGTCATCAGCATAAGAAACTATTTCAATGTTTTTGAGAGGAGTGGGTATGTCAGAGATATAGAAGTTAAAAAGGGTGGGTGAGATTACTGAGCCTTGTGGGATGCCTGAGCAAATTTGTCTGGATTTGGAGATTTTTTTCCCTGAAGATAGTTCTACAAGTTCTGCATCCGAGATAGCTGCTGAGCCATCTATCTGGTAAAATGGGCTGGCAATGGTATTTTTTCTATTTTTGTTAAAAGAATTTTGATGCAGACTGTGTTGAAGGTTTTTGTTAGATCAAGCACAACAACTATAATTGTTCTTTGCAAAGGTTTGATTTGGTTGAATTTGGTGGCTATTGCATTTGTAAGGTGTAGGTGAGCAGTTTGGCTTGGCTTAAATCCATGCTGACTTGGTTGTTCGTTGACTTGGTCAGGATCGGGATATAACTCACCCTGCCCACCTATGTTGGTCCTCTCTTGAAAAGTCCATTAAAATTTGAATTTTTTTTTACTTATTGAAATCAAAAAATATGGGCATTTTTATTTCCTGGTTATAAAAATTTTAAGTAAAATTATAAAATTACCTCCTCCATTTTCTGAAGTTTGTCGTTTAGTTCTACGATTGTGTTAGCATACTCTTTAGCTTCTTTAGATGCTAACCGCTTTTCCTCCAAAGCGGATTCGTTCGCTTTGGCTAAAAGCTCTTGCATATTTGTAAACTTCTCTTCCCAATCTGAAGCCCTTGACTTCAGCTGATTTGTCAAAGTCTAAATAAAAAGCGAATGATTGATTAAGCCAGAGGTTCATAGATGAGCAAGGGCAGGGACCTAACTGGCAGGCACGGCCGTTCACCCCCCTTCCCCTGAAACGGTCAGACGAGGGGAAACATAAAAATAATGGTTGGGCGGGGGGGGGGGCAGCTCTCATATGTGGGCACGAGGAAAGAGGGTTGGGGGGAGGGAGTTATACCCAACTCAAAATCCCCATTATAGCCGACACCCCCCCCCCTAAAATATGGGAGGTCCCGGTACTAAAAACGCTAAAAATGGGGTATTTGAGATATACCCCAAAAAAAATTTTGAGGGTCGGGTACCAGATGGTAAAATTTGGGGGTTTTCAGAGGCTAAAAGTTCAAAATTTTCTAGCGCCTCGCTAATTGGTCAGCGCCAAACTATAATATAGCTTTGGTACCACAAGTAACCTCCAATCCAAAAAGCAAAAAAATTTTCCACTTTGCTTTGCGGTCAAGTTTTAAAATATGCATATTTCTCGCTACTTATCTCGCTATTCAATGTTAGATATTGAAAAAAAGTCAATGATTTTAATAAACAATAAGTACTACACATCAAGCAAAACAAACAATCATTATGGTGTGTTGGTTGATTTCATTTGTGTATATCTTTAACCCTCCAGCCGTCTATAGAAATGGCACGGTAATTTTCTTCATATTATAATCATAGATGAGAACGGTCCGGGAAGCTAGGGGGGATGGTTACCCAGGGTAAATGGAATTTTGAATTCTAGGAGGGGGGTCCCAGGGGGGGGGTACGAACACCCTCCAGCTTTTTAGGGGGAATCGACCCGAGGTGCAAAATTTTGTAATATAGAGGGGGATCAGGTGGGGGTCCGGTGTCCAAAGCAAAGCAGTTTTAAACCATAATAACTTTAATAATTGTTCTTTTTATAGGATAATACTACATTTTATTGAATAAAAAGCGATATTCTGGAGTAAAAAGGGTGTAAAAACATGAATAATGTGTTAAAAACTCACGTTTTTGGAAGAAAATTTAGTATAAAAAAAGTACCTAAAATTTTCCCGATGAGGGAGGGGGGGTCAGATTTCAAATTTTAGAAGGGGGTCAGGGGCATAGATGGGCAGCCTCCCGAATTCGGGGGGGGAATAACCGACCCCCCAAATTTGGAGGGTGTCCCAAAATGTTTTTGGGGTATACCTCAAATACCCTATTTTTAGCGTTTTTAGTACTGAGACCCTCCAAATTTTAGAAGAGGTGTCCGGGGAACCCAAAATTTTAGGGGGGGTGTCGGCTATAATAGGGATTTTTGGGGTGGGTATAACCCCCAACCCCCTAATGGTCAGGAGTAAAAAATTCGGAAATTTGGGGGAGGGCCCCCCATTAGATTTTCGTCTAAGGGGTCCCAAAATTTCGAGGCTAGGGGGTGGACCCCATCCTGCCCCTCCCTACTTTCTCGCCTATGATTATTATAATACTAATAGGCACCGTAAAAAGCACGGAAATGCTGCTTATCTACTTTCGTTTACAGTGTTGGTATAGCCAGGGGTCTAACTAAAACGTCTCTAAACCTTTTTTTTTTGAGAAATCCAGGCTCTAAAAATCTATGCTAATATATTTTTTAACTAAGAAAACATGTTTCTACTGCTAAAAACATTAGATACTACGTTATTAGGCCAAAAACTCGACAAAAAGCTCGACACAACACGGTGAGACAACATTTTAAACTTACAATTAGGTCACCATTCTCCTGTTCTAGCCGTTCGACGAAACATTTTAGCTCATGGTTTTGGCTTTGCTGCTCATTCGAACAAGTTGAAAGTTCCTTGATTGTCTGTTCTTTTAGTTTAAGTTGGGTTTGGTATTCTTCTGAAATTTGAGCCTGCACTTCCTCTTTCTTTTTAAGTTCACTCTGGAATTCTGTCATTGTAAGGGAATATTGCGCATTGAATTTTTCCAAATCAGCTTCGGTTTTTTTAAGCCGCTCTTCATATTCACATACCTTGGCATTTGATTCCCTCTTTTCGTTCTCCTAAAATCAAACTAAAAATTTAAAACATATTTTTGTATAAAAATATAAATTCAACGTACCGCATGTTGGCAGAAATTTTTTCCAAAAGAATAAAGATTTAATAAAGAATATTTTTCTGGAAAGTTTCGTCAAAAATTTGAAAGTCTAATTTAGGTAAGCTAACCTTCCTTCGTCAAGAAAGGAGGGGGTGGAGAGAGGCGGACTACTTCACAAGTTTAAAAACCGTTGTAAGGGGGTTTAAAACGGCCATTATTAAACCTATATATCTCATAATATATGAGTTTTAACCATAGCATAGGTGAGAAAGGGGGGAGGGTGGGGTCCACCCTCCTAGTCTCAAAATTTTGGGACCCCCCATAGACGAAAATCTAGGGTGCCCCCCTCCACCCAAATTTCCAAATATTTTACCCCTGACCCCTCTCTAGAATTTGAAATCTAATCAACCCCCTCCCTCCTCGGAAAAATTTTTAGGTATTTTTTATACTAAATTTAAAACATGAATTTTTAACACATATGCATGTTTTTACACCCTTTTTTTTACCAGAATATCGCTTTTTATTCAATAAAATGTAGTATTATCTTATAAAAAAACAATAATTAAAGTTATTATGGTTTAAAACTGTTTTGCTTTGGACACCAGACTCCACCTGACCCCCCTCTAGATTTTAAAATTTTGCACCCCGGGTCGACCTCCTAAAAAGCTAGGGGGGTCCGCACCCCCCTGGAACCCCCTCCTTGAATTCAAAATTCGATTTACCCCGGGTAACCCCCCTAGCTTCCCGAACCGTTCTCACCTATGGTGGGTCGTGGGCAGCCTATCGGATTTGGGGGGGTATACCCGACCCCTAAAATTTGGGGGGGGGGGCGGGGGTGTCCCAAAAATGTTTTTGGGGTATACCTCAAATACCCCATTTTTAGCGTTTTTAGTACTGGGATCCCCAAACTTTAGGGGGAGGGGTGTCAAGATGGGCAGAGGCCAAAAATTCAAAATTTTCTAGCGCCTCGGTAATCGCTCGGCGCTAACCTCTAAAATAGTTTTGGTATCACAATTTTGGTACCACAAGTTTTAGTACCGTAGTTTTGTTGAATTACCTAAAGCTTATCTTCCCTATGCAGACTATGCAAAGGGCAGGCGCTAAAACAAGCCAGGAGGGAGAAAAAATTTCACCCCTATGGTTGGGACCCTTCGTCCAACATTGATAACCATGTTGGCAACCTTTACCGCCAGAGTGTTCACTGCGCGCAGTGATGTTGTTGTTTAAGCGTTTCGTCAGTGATGTTGCTTAAAAAAGCTTAAATTAGCTCCTTTTTTATGACACAAATTTCCGAAACTCGCTTTGCTTCAAATGGTCAGAATTCCGGAGGATGATATTAAAGGATAGAAACACCACGAGTTTGTGAACTTCCTTGAACCCGCAATGTTGTGACAAATAACTATAATAATTGGATTTCGTAACCAAACTAAACTTATCTTGGAACCAGAATCAAATAAAAAAATTTACAAACTGTTTTACATAATTTTTAAAGCATTACAAGCAATTTTATATGACCGACACTTCAGTTATTCGACACCTAGCTAATAAATAGCATAAGTTGGCCCCAATCAAAACTGCAATGTATAGTAATTGCGTTTTTAAAACTTTAGTGGAGGGTCTTTAAACTTATTGTATAGCCATAATGAGAATTTGAATAAGTTACCAGTTCTGATTTTAGTTCCCGACCATGAGTTTCCTCCTTCGACAGTTTTTGACTAATAGTTGTGATTTCTTCCTGATTTTCTTTCATTTTAATTTCAAATTGTTCTATTTGCCGAAGAGAGATTTCATATTTCTAAAACAAAAACCCGCGCTTATTTTCTAATAAACAGCAACAAAACATAAACACAAAATGAAAAAAATAACAGAAATAATAATTTTTTTATTCCATAGGTGAGAAAGAGGGGGCGGCAGGGTGGGTTTCCTGGCCTCGAAATTTTAACCCTTCTCTAAGATGAAAATCTAGGGGGTCCCCTCCCCTCAAATTTCCGAATTTTTTGACCCTGACCCCATAGGTGGGCAGCCTTCCGGATTATGGAGTGGTATACCTGACCCCCGAAATTTGGGGGGGTGTCCCAAAAATATTTTTGGGGTATACCTTAAATAACCCAGTTTTAGCGTTTTTGGTACTGGGACCCCCAATCCCCCAAATTTTAGGGGGATGTCCGGGGTCCCCCCCCCCAAATTTTAGGGGGGTGCATAGATGAACAAGGGGGGTAGGGTGGGGTCCACCTCCCTCTAGCCTTGAAATTTTGCCACCCCCCTAAAAAAAATCCAGGCCTCCCCTCAAATTTTCCAATTTTTACCCCTGACCCCCCACCCTTCAAATTTTCCAATTTTTTACCCCTGACCCCCCTCTAGATTTTGAAATCTGAACCCCCCCCTTCCCTCTCGGGAAAATTTTAAGTACTTTTTTATACTAAATTTTCTTCCAAAAACGTGAATTTTTAACACAAATTCATGTTTTTACATCTTTTCTATATCAAAATATCGCTTTTTATTCAATAAAATGTAGTATTATCTTATAAAAAACTATTATTAAACCTTTAATGTTTTAAAACTATTTTGCTTCGGGCATTGGACCCCACCTGACCCCCTTCTAGGTTCAAAATCTTCCACTCCGAGTCGACCCCCCTAGAAAGTTAAGAGGCGTTCAACCCCCCCCCCCCTAGGACCCCTTAGATTTTGAAATGTCATTTACCCGGGGTAAACACCCCCCTAGCTTTTTGCTTTGCCCGTGTTCATCTATGGGGGTGTCAGCTATAATCGGGATTCTCGAGGTCCCCCCAAACCCCCCCCCCAAGTGCCCACCTATGCCTGATCCCCCTCTGGAATTTAAAATCTGATCCCCCCTACCCCTTCGAGAAAATTTGAGGCACTTCTTTATAGTAAATTTTCTTCTAAAAACTTCAGTTTTTAACACATTTTTCAATTCATTTTTTACACACTTTTTATACCAGATTACTACTCTTTTATTCAATAAAATGCAGTATTATATTATAAAAAGAACAATGATATTATTAATGTTATTATGGTTTAATACTATTTTGCTCCAGACACAGGACCCCACATGACCCCCTCTAAATTTAGATTTTCGCAACCCGGGTCGACCCCAATTAAAAAGCTAGGGGGGTCCGGACCCCCTGGGACCCCCTCCTGGAATTCAAAATATGATTTACCCCGGGTAACCACCCCCCCCCCCAGCTGCCGAGACTGTGCTCACCATGGCTATGTTTGCTTAAAATTTTTTCAGTGCAAATTGAAAGTTATAATGATACAAGTTAAAAAATTTTAATTATACTATTACATTAAATTCTTTAAAACTAACCTTTTGGATTTCTTCTTGTTCTTGAGTTTTGGCACATAATAACGATTTATATTCTTCAATAGTTTCAACATTATGGTGCGTTAATTCTTTTATCTTGCTGCTATTTATTTCCTAAATTAAATTCTAATTCAATAAAAATTTGTGTTTTTTCAGCATAAAAATTTTAAAATTCAACAACTACAACTACTATATAATTAATATTCCATATTCCACAAAACAAGATATTTTTTCTTCCTTATCAAAAAAGGTTCCTTATCAAAAAAATCTAGGAGGCTGCTCACTTATCTATGAGTTTTACTTTAACTTTCAACTTCTAAATTTCTAAAATTTTATTTTAAATTTCTAAAAACAATTCTCTTACAAATTAATTTTCTAAAATTTTTAGCAGCTATAGAGCTGTAGTGATCTTAAATAGTGCTGTAAATTGTAATAAGTTTGGCAGCTTTAAACAGAAAAAATATCTCAAAAACAAACTTTATTTAAAACAATAAAAAAAGGTCATGTAGCAAAAAAATTTTTAAATTTTAGGCACAAACGAACAAACTGGTGACTATTAGTAATTGACTCTTAATGCTGGAAATGCTGGCACTATTATAATTTGGGTTTTTGCGAAATATTGCACTGTAAAGTAGTTTTTGCTATTGTTGTGTTTTGGTAATAAAAATGTATCAAAGCGATAACAAAGTTTTTAAAACTCCTAAGTGACCAAAGTTGTTTCAAATATATAAAATTTTTTTTAATATTATATTAGTACAGCAAACCTGTGCACGGTCTGGAAATGCCCCCCCCCCGCTTTATTGGAGGATTTGCCCCCCCCCCAATAAAAAATTAAAAAGTACCCTAAAATTATGGCGCAATTTTTTACCTATAATGACGCCATCATCACGAATTTTTTTGCAGTTTTTAGCCTATTTAAATGCATTTTAAGCCATTTTAGACCTATTTTTACCTTATTTTCGCATTTTCCGCCCCTTTTTTTTCTTTTTTTCTTTCCCTCTGGTTGCCTCCCCGTTTTATTGCCCCCCCCCGTTTTGAAATTGCCCCCCCCCCAGAAAAAACCGGGGGGGGCAGTGCTCAGGTCCGGTGCAGTGCGTCAGTTGGGACCTAAAACTTTGGGCCGGTAACTGAATTCTTGAAAGTATTTCTATGCTACAGTAATTATCGGTTGAATTGAAATCAATTTTTTTTATTTATTTTAAGTAGATATCTTAAACCAAAATTTTCCCCTAGGAGACATTCTGCCCTTCATCTTTTCCGATTTGAATTTAATGCAAACAACCAATCTTTTCTATACAACTTTATTACAATAATCACAAAAAGGAAAACCTAGGAAAAATATGAATAATGTTATAAAAATATGATTGCAATTTCCATATCCCAGATATGACACTGGAAAACTTCATAGATGGTTGAGATAACAGAGGTCGCAAAAATTTGATAGAATAAACACGCTTCAGTATAATAGAAGCAGCCCGCTGCAGCGCAACCAGGAGTACCAGTACAACGAGTGTATCCCAGCAAATTTTGTCCTTTGGCAAGTTCAGGTAGTTTGCTGTGCTGGTGAACTGCTTGACACTTTTGTCCACTGCTCTCAAGAAAATTCCCTCCCCTCTCAAGAAAATTTTAAGTACCTTTTTTATACTAAATTTTCTTCCAAAAACGTGAATTTTTAACACAAATTCATGTTTTTACACCCTTTTTATAACTAAATATCGCTTTTTATTCAATAAAATGTAGTATTATCTTATAAAAAAACTATTATTAAAAATTTAATGCTAAGTATTTTGTTCCGGAATTTGGACCCCACCTGAACCCCCCCAGGGTTTCAAAATCTTTCGCCCCGGGTCGACCCCCCTAGAAAGCTAGTAGGGGTTTGACCCCCCTAGGACCTCCCTAGATTTTTAAATGTCATTTACTCAGAATAAACACCCTTCTAGCTTTTTGCCGTGTTCATCTATGAATATGATTTACAAATGAACAATCTGATGCCCAATTGCTACAGGTACACAAAGCCATACAACTGCCGCAACCATTGAGATGACAATTGGAACCAAAATCTGTCTGGTGTGTGCAAAATGACATTCTATGTGTGGTATGTAGTTCCTTTGTGCACACTTATTGGAGAGAGCTTCCTTATATTATTTCCCTTACACTGTTGGTTGGTGTTACTTGCCCATGGAAGTTCCCACAAACATTGAGTGATCAAAAGTATGGTTGAAGCAGATGAAGTTGTTCTGGTAGAAGGAGTGGTAATTGTATTTAGTTGAATATATTTTTTGAACTCTTTGATCTCCAGTGGGTACAGGTGACTGATAGAACGGTTTAAAATATGTCCACTAGGAAGTTCAATATTTGCATCATGAAGATAGCCATCTTGTCCAGTGTTGAGCTCTTTGACATAAGCCATTTTTCACAAACTTTGTGGTCTGTTTTCATTTTTTAAGAAGTACCAGTTCACCAGTAATTGGGGCTGCTAGTACAGAAGGTTTCTGAACAGGATGCTTTAGTTGGTGAATATCTTTGAGACTTGGCAAATACTCTGCGTAAAAAGAGTTCCATGCCTTGTCCAACAATGATAGTGAGTGGATAAGGGTTGATTTACGTTGATCAACATTGTCAAATTTGGGCTTGTATTCTGGGTCATCAAAACCACCACAATTTGGTAATGGAGGAAAACCCTGTATTGTGCTTGATCCTTTGCAAGTGGCATTATGAAGTCAATGGGATGCAAGGGCACGTAATTAGGTTCCTTAAAATTATGAGTAAGTGGGCGATTATTTAGCACTTGTCCCACCTCTGTCAGTAGAGTGTAATAATCATCAAAACTGAGAACTTTACGTCAAATGGCTTTCCTGATGGCAGTCTTCAGTATTCCAAAGAGGCGTTTGTAAAAACCGCCATACCAAGGCGTATGAATTTTCATACCAAGACTGGGTATGAATTTTCATTCAATTTGGGGAAAACCTAGAAATTCCACTAACTCCTCTAAATTAAGTATTTCATTCCAAAGCTGTTCCAAAGCTTGGTTTGCCAATTTAAATGTGAAAGCCTGATCAGATACAATGAGTTTTGAAAGTCCCTTGAAATAAAGCAATGTAAAGCATTTAGAAATGTCTTGGAAGATAAATCAAGTACCACTTCAAGATGAATACCTTGGGTAACTGCACAAGTGAAGATTACACCCAAGGCTTCCACAGTGTCCTCATTATTGTTGACAGTGATTGGTCCAAAATAATTGAGACAACAACTAGCAAATGGCCTATTAGATACAAATCAAAAATCAGGAGGATCGGTCATTTAAGGAAGTTGAAATGATCCAACTGACATTTTGCGACAAACGTGACATTGATTGTGTTAGCACTTTCTGCACTGTTTAACGCCCTTTGGGTATCCAGTAGAGCTGCAGAATGCTGGCCAATGTTTGTCGGGTGCCAGAGTGTTTGAATCGTTTGTGTGTATCTTGGATTAACAGATTAGTGAATCTGGACGCATTGGGCAACAAAATCTGAGGTGATACACAATCAGTTTTTGAAACGTCCATAGCATCACAGAATGCCTTCTTTGTCTTTCTGAACTTGCAAATCATAAATAAATATTAATAATAAATAATAAATAAAAAAAATAAAACTGTTATGCAGTGGAAAATGTACCTGAAGAAAAATGAAAGAATGAATTCACAAATGAATTCCACAGGTATTAAATTCCACAAATA
>JASAMX010019079.1:0-15031 GCA_030248175.1 Microlaimidae sp. YZB2_3 | reverse complement strand
TTGCTCTTTTTCGTTCAGTTACGTATTGCTCAAAGGACTTTTGTCCTTTGGACTTTGTCCAAAGGACGTTTTGTCATAAGTATGAATAGACCTTTAGAACGCCGCGCACTTGAACGCCGAGCATTAGACCGCCGAGCATTAGACCGCCGCAGTACTCCATATAAATTTTATGCAAATTTTTGATTTCCGCCACTGACAGAAAATTATATCAACACAGCACTCCTACCAATATAAACTCCCCAAACCTAAAAATTTTTAGTTTTTTTGTCTTTGCAAAACAAACTATTAAGTATAAACTTTTTGTTTAATTTTTAGGTTTTGCTTAGGCTTAGGAAAAAATAGTTATCTTAAAAAAACACCATTAATATATATTTATCATAAAAATTTAGTTAAATTTTTAGGTTTCGCTTGGGCTCAGGAAAAAATAGGTTTTTATTATTAAACAACTAATAGTTCACTAATTTTTTTCTTTAATTTCCAAGGAAAAATATAAATTTTTGACTATTGTTTATTGTTAAAACAACATTGCTTTGTTTAAATATTTAATTAAAATCATTTTTTTATATTCTATTTAGTTTTTTTTTAATTCTTGGGGGAGTTCATACCACCTTGGCGGGGAGTTTTAACGTCCTTATTAAAGAAACGTGTACTTCGGCGGTCTAATGCTCGGCGGTCTAATGCTCGGCGTTCAAATGCGCGGCGTTCTAATGCTCGGCGATCAAGTGCTGGCGTTCAAATTTCCTAGAATCTAATAACGAGAATTCGCCGTCATATCACCGCTTTTTTGTGAGTGTCGTAATATTTTGAAAGTTTGCGGCAAGCACTAAAAGACACCTACCACACCTACTACACCTACTACACCGACCGACCTAAGCAACCTAAGCAAAACCTCAAAATCAAACAAAACATTAAATTTAGCTTGATTTTAAGGTTTTGCTTAGGTTTCTTAGGGAAATTTTTAGTAACAAGCTTAGGTTAGCTTAGTTTAGGTCACGAGAATTATTTTTGCCGTCATAGCCCGCCGTCATATATTGAATGCCGTCATATTTCGAACTTGAGTGCCGTCATATGTCATGGACTACTACGAGGCTTTCAATAGTCGATGAACCAGAACTAAAAAATAATTCTCGTTTCTTCAAGTATGCTTCTTCAAGTATCTTGCTATATTCAAATAGGCCTTAGTTTTCCTAAGCAACCTAAGCGAAACCTGAAAATCAAACAAAACATTAAATTTAGCTTGATTTTAAGGTTTTGCTTAGGTTGCTTAGGGAAATTAAGGTCTAAAGTCCACGATAAATGTTATTGTGAGTTTTATCACGATAATTTACTTGAAAAATAAGTTTTAAACAATCCATCTTTCCGGTGACTGGAAAATTGGGTTACTAATGTATTACGTGTTTTCTATATTAACTTTGTAAATAAACCATTTTAGTTCCTGTTCATTCTACTCTATCCAAACTCGTAGTAGTCCATGACATATGACGGCACTCAAGTTCAAAATATGACGGCATTCAATATGACGGCGGTGCTATGACGGCAGAAATAATTCTCGTGTTTAGGTCGGTCGGTGTAGTAGGTGTAGTAGGTGTGGTAGGTGTCTTTTAGTGCTTGCCAAGTTTGCCGTCGTATATCATGGACCACTATCAGCATAAAATGGGACAGAATTAAAGGGCAGATTCGGTTTTTTAGCGTAACCGTGCTAATTTTAAGCACGCTGAAAAGTCTAAATCTGTATCGTGATAAAGCTGAGCTTGATTCTTTGGTTTTGTTTAGGCTTAGGAAAAAATAAAAAACCGTATAAAAATGTTTTAGCTTATTAAAACAGACATTTCCGTTTTAGAAAACAGCTAAGCCTAAGAAAAATCCAAAAATCAAGCAAACTTTTTTGCGGTAAATTAGTATTTAATGTTGTGTTTATTAAATTGTAGATTAAAAACCTTAGTTTTTAAAGACGAGATGGTGAAAGTCGTAATGTTAGAGCGAAAGTTTCCATTTTTCCCAATACATCAAACGCAAAATTATAAAATTTATAAAATCATATTGCAATTATTATGAATACTCAAACGAAATTATAAGATTTCATGTTATATTTACATATTTTTGTATTATTTTAAAGATATAACATACATCTCAAATTACTACGTTTTGTACGTATTTTATGTATTTAATTCGTAAATAAATCATTCAATTCTCTTTAATTCTGTTCCATTTAAGAATATAGTGGTCCATGAAATATGACGGAACTCGAGCTCGAAATATGGGCAAGGGTTTGGGGACTTTAGAGCCGAGGGACTTTAGAGCCGGGATTTTGAAGCTTCTAAAAAGCTTTAGAAAGATTTTTTCTAAGTCTAAGCCTAAGCAAAACCTAAGCAAAACCTAAGCCTAAGCAAAACCTAAGCCTAAGCAAAAGACTGAGCGCCTAACCCCTCGCTCCGGCTCTAAAGTCCCGTTACCTGGGCAAGCACTAAAGGACACCTACGCACCGACCAAGGGGTGAAAGCCTCTGTGGATCCTGGACTATAGACCTTAGTTTTCCCTCAAAATCAAACAAACCATTAAATTTAGCTTGATTTTAAGGTTTTGCTTAGGTTGCTTAGGAAAATTAAGGTCTAAATTTTAGTAACAAGAGAGGCTTCCACCCCTCGGTCGGTGCGTCGGTGCGTAGGTGTCTTTTAAGGGCAAACTCTGATTCACTCGATAAGTTTCACTCGATAAGCTGTTTTTTCAGTTTTGCTTCCTAAGCCTAAGCATAACCGAAAAAACAGCGTATCAAGTGAAAAAACAGCTTATCGATTGAAATTTGTCGAGTGAATCAGAGTTTGCCCTTTTAAGGCTTGCCGAAATATGACGGCACTCACTATGACGGCAGTGATATGACGGCATTATTAATTCTCGGTTTTTAATATCCAAAATTGAGATCGCAAGGTTAGAATTGACCTATAACTTGTTTTTTTATTTATGTTTATTGGGTAAATTTTCTCAAACTGATTTTTGGTACACGTTTATTACTTGTACCGGAACCCTCCCCCCCCCCAAAAAAAAAAACCGAGAGGCTGCCCACCTACGGGGGTAACATTGACCCGGTTCAAGGCCAAAAACTTAGTTTTTTTAAGCTAAAGCGAAACATAATTATCAAACAAAGCATTATCATTTGAGCAAAATATAAACATTTTGAAAAGTTTATAAAATAACGTAACGAAGATTAAAAGTTTAAAGGAGGGTTTTTTTTAAGACGAGATGTTAAGAGGCGTAATGTAACAGACAAAATTTCAATTTCCTTTCGGCGCACGATGGTGATTTTTGCCAACGATTGTGCTGTGCCGACAGTTTGATAGAAAAAGCGCTATAATAAAAACACTAATATCGAAAGCAAACTGTCGGCAACAACAAAAATATTAGCAAATAACCCTTAAGTTTTAATAAAATACAATTTTTCGCTAATCATTCGCAAACTACTTTGGAATAGAAGTTTATAAGCCGTAATCGAAATCAGTATCACCCGTGACCGCAATTCTTGTGAACTGATTCGCTCTTAATCATTCTTAAAATAGTTAATAATATTCTATTGTATTGTAACATTGTCATTTATATTGGCATTAATTAATATTCGGATTTTCAAAAAATCTTTTAAAATGTGCTAAACTGTTCATGCTAAAACCGTCCGCAAATACTTGAAGCTAAAGGCCTTTTAGTATAGGAATTTAAGGCATTCTACTAAATATTTTTAGAAAATCACGTGTGATTATATTTAAATTGATATTTTCTATTAAATTTGTTGTTGCCGATAGTTCGCTTTCAATATTAGTTTTTTATAGCGCTTTTTTTATCAAAACGGTCGGCACAATCGTCGGCAAAGATAGATCACGATCGTTTTCCATGCACCCTGTCCTGTCCTGCCCTGCCCTGCTTGTGAGTGTCTGCAGTCTGCGGCGTTTGCTATTCTCAGTAAAGGTAATCTTCTGTAATTCTCAGTACTAATGATCAATCTAGCGGCTAGCAGGAATTATCTTTGCAGATTTAACGCTCTCAGATGTTTCCTAACCTAAGCTTACCTGTTCCTAAGCCTAAAAAAAACCTAAAAAAAAGAACCTACGGTTTTTTTTCCTAAAGCTTAAGCCTTCGTATTCCTAAGCCTAAGCAAAACCTAAAAAAAACAATCTAAAATTTATCAAACAATTGCGCAGCAAAAATTTATGTTGTTTTTTAGGTTTTGCTTAGGCTTAGGAACACGTAAGCTTAGGTTAGGAAACAGTTAAGAAGGTAAAATCTGAGAATCTGAAGTCGTTACTGAGAATTACTAAGGTCGTTACTGAGAATTACTGAAGATTACTATTACTGAGAACAGCAACCGCCCACGAGAATTAACTTTGACGTCATATCACCGCTATTGTCGTCATATTTTGAAAGTTGCCGTCATATGTCATGGACCACTATGAGCATAAAATGGGACAGAATTAAAAGGAGGATTCGGTTTTTTAGCGTAAACCTGATAATTTTAAGCGCGTTGAAAAATCTAAAAAAACCTGATAATTTTAAGCGCGTTGAAAAATCTAAAAATGTATCAGGATAAATTTTCTATTGTATCTTGCTGGAAAATAAATTCTATTCTATTCTATTCTATAAAGTTTAGCTTGATTCTTAGGCTTAGGAAAAAATAAAAAAAACGTATAAAAACGTTTTAGCTTATTAAAACAGACGTTTACGTTTTAGAACAGCTAAATCTAAGCAAAACCCAAAAATCAAGCAAAACTTTATTGTGGTAAATTAGTATTTAATGCTATGCTCTTCAAATTGTAGATTAAAAACTTAAGGTTTTCCTAAGCTAAAGCAAAAACATGAAAATCAAGCAAAATTTTATTGTATAAACGGTTAAAAGTAACTCTCTTTTTCGAAGCATATTTATCAAATCTCACTCAAAAATCTTGTGTTGTGTTCTGAAAATGAGATTTTGAAGAGAAGATAGTGAAAATCAGTGAAAGTCGTATTGTTAAAACGAAAGTTCCCATTTTTTCCAATACATCAAACCCAAAATTATAAAATTTATAAAATCATATGGCAATAATTATAAATATACAAACGAAATTATATGTTATATAATATTTTAATATTATAAATTTTATGTTATATTTACATATTTTTGTAATTATGAATTCTAAAATATAACATGCATTACAAATTACTACGTTTTGTTATTTTACGTATTTTATGTATTTAATTTGTAAATAAATCATTCAATTCTCTTTAATTTTGTCCCATTTAAGCTTATAGTGTTTCATGACATATGACGGCACTCGAGTTTGAAATATGACGCCAGTTACTATGACGGACGACAGTTATATGACGGCATAATTAATTCTCGTCAACCGCCCGCCCAGTCTGCCAGGCAGGGTGTCCGGAAGAAATACATTCTGCATAATATCTTCGGAAAGAATCTCTTCTGCAATTATACCTTTTGCAAAAATACATTCCAGTAAAATATCTTTGGAAAAAATAACTTGCCGTGCGTCGCAGAAGATATTATGCTGGAGGCAAGGGCGTAGCCAGGGGGGGTTGTAGGGGTGGCAACCCCCCCCCCCTTTTGGGTTGGCGGAGTTAAAAATTTGGGGGTCCGAAGAGAACAATTTTAAAAAATTTCCTCGCGCTTCGCTCCGCTCAGCGCTCGACATTTATATACCTTTTTACAACATTTAAGTGATGTTTTTAATGAATTTCAAGGACAATTTTAGAAAATTTTTTCGTGCTATCGCACGATTTTTAATGTTATACCTTTTTAAATCAGAAATTTTTCAAGTTTAACTTAAAAAAACAATGCAAATAACAACAAAAAGAATCACCTAGCGCGAAGCGCAAAAAATTTTAGCCTTTTTTAATGTCTTTTTTACGGTATTTTGAAAATTTGGAGTACAACCCCCTACAACCCCCCCCTTTCGAAAATTTTGTATGGAGTACAACCCCCCTTTCCGAAATCCTGGCTGGAGGGTATTCTGTCCGCCCTTCTGACGCTGAACGTTGCATCAATAAGGGCCCGTTCACACCTGTTCCCAGTTCCCAGATCCCAGAAACAGCAAAAACAAGTGTTCACACGTGTTTCCCAGATCCCAGTTCCCAGAAAGACTTGGAGCGGCGCTCCAACTTCTGGGAAAGAATTAAGGGAAAGCGAGCGGAGAGGCGTCTTCGCGCATATATCACACGCGCTCAGTGCACACATATAGATTTTTTACGTAATAATGTTGGTAATTATGTTAATTAAGGACGCACACCAGCTGCACAATATTGATTTTTTGAACTTTTTGTGTGCAATTATTACAACAGCGCTCGTTTCTTTTTTTGCTGCGTTTCTCCAGGCGGGTGTACTAATATAGAACAAAAATTGTTGGTTTTTAACAAAAACAACCCTAATAGGATATTTTTAAACAAATTTAAAAATTTTAGTTTAAAAAAATTAATCTATATTATTAAAACGTTTTTAGAATATTATTTTATCTATAAAAGTAATAAAATTTTACGTTTTATTAAAGTAGACTTGATTCTTAGCTTTTTTTGATACTTCAATTTATTGCTTTAAAAATTTTCAATTATAACGCTTCGTTTTTGTTTTGTTTTGTTGCTTAAAGCGGGCACGAATATGATACAAAAATTTTTTCTTTTTACCCAAATCATTGCTAAAACAATTTTTTTAAACTAATTAAAAGTTTAACAGTTTTTTAAAATCTAAAAAACTGATTTATATGATCAAAACGATTGTAAAATATTAATTTATTCATAAAAGTAATAAAAATTTTATGTTTTATTACAGTAAACTTTTTTTACAATTTTGTTTTAATTATTCAATTTAAAAAATTTAAATTCATTTTAAATAGTTTTTTGTGTTTTGAACCAATATTTCTTGTTGTACGTTCTATCTTTCGCGCGTTATTTCACTAAAACAACCCTCGCGCGCACGAGTTTTTATCCCAGTAAACAAACATGTGTGAACAGACCGTTTCTGGGATCTGGGAACTGGGATCTGGGATCTGAGAACTGGGATCAGGTGCAAACGGGGCCTAAATTGACGAATGAGATGCGCAGCGGATTGGAAATAAACAAATCTTATAATTTACAACATTACGTACAAACTATTCATAAAAAATATCAACATTTTATAAAAAAAAAGCATTATTTAATAATGTATCATAATACAATTTAACCTAATTTTTAGGTTTTGCTTAGGAAAAATTTAATTAAAACAACGTTTTGAATATTTTTTAAAGCATTTTAAGGCTCGTTTGTACTTATGTAAAAACGTCCTTTGGACAAAGTCCAATGGACAAACACAGCCGTATAAACGTATGTAAAAACGTCCTTTGGACAAAGTCCAAAGGACAAACACAGTGTATAAACGTATGTAAAAACGTCCTTTGGACTTTGTTCAAAGGACGTTTTTACATAAGTATGAACCAGCCTTTAGACTCACTAAGAATGTTTTATACTGAGTTTTCAAAACCATAAAGTGTGGCACAGTGGAATAAAAATAAACAATTCGTATTATTTAAAACATCACAAACTATTGATAACAAATATCGGATTTTTTAAAGAAAAAATTATTAAAAAAATCCATCATAATTTGGCAAAAATCCATCGCAATTTAGCTTGATTTCAAGGTTTTGCTTAGGCTCAGGAAAAATAAATTTAATTAAAACTAAGTTTTAATTTGCTTTTAAAGCCTTTTACACTGGTATGGGTTTATACTTTGAGTTTTTAAAAGCATTAAGTTTTCAATTTTTCCATAAGCGAGTCATTTTACTTTTAGAATTAAACGGACCAGCGTACTATTTAATTTAGTACTTTATTTTAATAAATTTAATAGTGTATTAATTTATATTTAAAGCGTAGTGCAGTAATTTAGCACAATTCAACATCGATTCTTTTTGAAAATTTCTAAAAAAAAACTTTAAAATGATGAATGTTATTGTTTATAGCCGGAGCTTCAGGTTATTCCTTTGAGAAACTTGACCGCATCCACTGGTCTTTCCCATAGATCTTCTATTTTCAGTGAGAGCATATAAAAAGCTGTTTTACGTCATGTGGTTTGCCCCTGCAGTGGGGGCATTGATTTTTAACGGAGTTGTTGAACTCTTGATTTTTTGGTGCAAATGCATGCTATTTGATTTCAATCCACAGTATTGTAAACTTGTAAACGTAAAGTGATTTGTAATCGAATAAGCTGATTACAAGAGGACGGAAACTTGATGCTGGGATCCGGTCCACAATTATTATGAACAGAAGGCTAAATTCATTTCTATTTTCTATGTGAAAAAGTGGGCATTCTTCAAGAACAAGTACTTCAGACGAAAGTAAAAATCCGGAGAAGAAATACCTAAGGGTCTTTGTTACCAAAACAAAAAAAAAACAACAGTGAAGTGTGGTGGACGAATATAACTGACCCATACATGGGCAAGTTCGTCCGGAGTGGGGGGGGGGGGGTTAAAATCCGAGAAACGCAAAATACCCATATCGTTTTTTTTCTGGAGTGCATTTTACCCATATAGTTTTTCGATTTTGAAGGAAAAATAGGTAAAAAACGCTAATTTTAGGTCAAAAAGCCCTTTTTATTGCATTTTTGAGCTTTTTATTGCTTAAAACATTCATTTTGACCTCAAAACTTAAGTTTAAAGGCAGTTAGAAGTCATTTTAAAGACATTTTTTTTCTTAATTTTTCCAAAATTGGGAAGGGGGTTAACTTTTTCTCCCCCCCCCCACTTCTGAGTGGGGGGGTTAAACCCCCTTCTCAGAATTTTTTTTGGGGGGGGGTTAACCCCCTCCCAACCCCCCCCCCGTGCTCATGTATCAACTGACCTAACCACTTTTATCATGTCTTAAAATAAATTTTCTTTAAATTTGGTAACCTTGTTTACTTTTGAAGATAATCCACAATTATTTTCCGATCGGTCCACTCCACGTGCGCTGTCAAATAAACCACGTGAAATAAATTCATTTTAATGTTTATATTTTGCTTATTCAGCTTTGGACTTTTATCTTTGCTTAAAACAAAAACTTGTATTTTGTGTAAAAGGAAATCATCCTGCAAACTGTCAATTTACAGTCTTATTAAAGCTATGCGGTGTGATGATAATGTTTCTTTTGCAGAGGTAAAGTCTTTCAATAAACCTTGAGTTATTGATTAAATGGTTATTGGTTAAAATTCTAGAGTTAAATTATCCTCTTTCTAATGTCTTGTTACTTTAAAATTGGTCCATAAAAAATGAAATAGTGGCATACAAACACAGTTATTTTGATAGGGTGCTTTCCATAGGTGGGCAGCCTCCCGGATTTTTGGGGGAGGTATACCCGACCATAGGTTGGCAGGGGGGTTATACCCCAAAACCCCGATTAGAGCCGACACCTCCCTAAAACACCTCCCTATGGTGCTTTCTATTAACAGTTTTTGCAGACCTATGTCACCGTTGGTCTCTCAATACTTACTGAAGAAAATGTAAGTTTACTTATTAGGTTTTGTGGAAAATGCGGTTTTAATTCGCGGCGCATTGTTTGTATGTAAATCTTCTAAAAATGTGCATAACCCTGTCTTGTACTTGTACCTACATTATGTATAAGCTTCTAAAATACAATCCAAAAAATATTTAATATGTGTAGTACGCTCTTTATTCAAGCGATTCTTTTAGGTTGTGAAAACCCACCCTTGAATGTTTTAAAATATAAAGCTTGAAAGTGTAAAAGAAAAAGAACAACGTTGGGGTGCGGGGTTTTTGCCGATACACATCTCACTCTCCGCTGCTTAAAGAAATAAAAGAAATTTAAAAACGTGATATTGATTTTTTGTGTCAGATGATACCAGACGCAAGTTTATAAAGCCTAATGAAACAAAATTAGCTATATTTTGCAATTTTAAAATAACTTACAACGTAGTATAATTCCACGAGTTGTAATTTTTTTAATACTTTTTATTATTTTTGTTGTTTAGCTTGTGTACCATTGTTTTACTGCGTTAAATGTATATTAAAATTTAGATTTTTTTTATTTTGACTAAAAATAATTTTAATAAAACATATTTATAAAAAAATATCACTTTTTGTTGTTGGTATCAGCAAATTAATAAAAAACATTTTTTTCAGATTTTTTAAACACCAATCAATCAATCCCGTGTTTAGAAGTAGGAAAAATGTTTTAATTTAAAAATAAAGCATAAAAAAGCGATTTAGCCGCAGCCATCTAGGTATGTGAGATGAGATCGTAAATTTATTTTTTTAGGGCAAACCCGATTAATTTTCTCCTCTTCAAAAGTGGTCGAAGTTTTTTTATATTGCAAAAATATAGAAAAAAGTTAAAAAAGCTTCTTACCTATGTTATAGGTCCAAGTATTTGAGGAAATGAAAACTTGATTTAAAAAATAGGAACAGTGTGATTTTTGTCGTAGCACGTTGTAGCATTTTTATAATTTCTTTTTAGTTTTTGGTAAAAAGTAGGGTAACTGACTTAATTTCGGCCACGCCTTAATTTCGGCCACCAATTTAGGGTGTTAGAAAATTGGCTTATTTTTAAAACACAAAAGAACTAGCACAAAAATAACTGGATTAATGTTGAATAAAGTGTTTTTGCAAAAGTTTTTTATTTTTGTTATTCTACATTATCAAAATTTTCATACATAAAGTGAATTTTCTGTGATTTTCCTAATTTTTGCTTTATGTTTAAACTGCATCAAATTTAGATCGAAGCAATATATAACCTTTAAATATCGTCTATTTAAGGCTCAAAGTTGTTAATTTTCATGTTTTGATATTTTCTTCAAAATCATTTTGCAATGCGTTTAACTATCTGCGCATTTTAAGATTCCGTTAATTTCGGCCACCTGAAAATTTAGGTGAAAGAACCTGCCGTTTTTTGCTGTTTTTAAATATCATTGTACTACCGTATTTATAAAGAAATTTTTTTGCTCGTTTGACTTTGTTTTGACGTTTTTTAAGCCAAAAATAAAAATTGAATAAAAAATACAAATTATTAAAACTTGTTTTTTTAAGGTTTTGACATAATTAATTAAAGTCTTTCCAATAACTATTAAAGTTCGCAAACGGGAAAAATTAACTTATATGTACCAAGAACAATACCTAAGGGTAAATTTGCAACCTTTAAAAATTTTTATTGTTCGTTTAAGCAATAGTTATGGCCAGTTTTTTGTAGGTGGCCGAAATAAATGGCACGAGCCTTAATTTCGGCCACTTTAAAAAAAAGTTTAAACCTTCACTGATTTTTAAGTGTAACAGAAATATTCAAATTTTGCACTGGAATAACAAATATAGCTATTGTTTGTTTTTTAGGCCAAATTTTGGCTTGATTGAAAAAGCCAGAAAAAACTTATTCAAAAAAATATAAAAAGGTGGCCGAAATAAAGTCAGTTACCCTAAATTAAATAATTGTGATTAGGGATGGAAGCACCACAGACTAGACTGGTCATATAAATGAATTGACTAAGCTATCCAGTCTAAGCGGCCCATTGCCGTTCAGTTTGTTTAACAATTAAATAAGTAATGATAGTAATCAAGAAAACAAGAATATAAAAAGTAAATTAAAATTTATCCACGTGCTCTGCTCTTTTTGTTCTGTTTGACACGCTGCTACGAGTGTTGATGTTGGGTGTTGTGTGCTCGCCAACCGTCTTAAAAAAATCTCGCGCATGAAGAGGAAGTTGGTGATCCATGTAAATACTTCATTTTGCAAACTTTTGACGCTGTTTATTAAGAAAATTTTAGTAGTATATCCTGTTTGCAATCCAAAGTGATAGCTAAGAAATAATCCAGTATTAAATAAATTTAAAAAAATGTTAATATATTGGTGTGTCAAAAAGTAATACGGCGCTTAGTATTAAAAAGGGGATTAATCCCCTCTCAAATGAGGGGGGATTAATCCCCCCTCAAATTCTGGGAAGGCAAAAATTTTGTAAGGGTCCCCCCCTTTGTTTTTTTTTTTAAATTAGAAAAAAAATTTTTTTTTCCAAATCACTCTGTAATGTATTAAAGCTATTCAAATTGCATTATTTAAACTGATTTAGGTTTATGAAAGCTTTTGTTTAAAAAAGGAAATTATTTATAATTCAAAACATTAGTGCAATGAGTTTAAAAATATTGTATTTTTGTTTTGTGTGAAAATATTTGCATAAAACTATTTTATTTTGTTGTATTTATTTAAAATTTGTATTTGTTGTATTTATTTAAAAAAACAACAGGAAATAAATAAAGATTCAGTACTTAAATTTAGGTTTCCTGGTGCCTTTTAAAAGCTTAAAATTAAAAAAATTTCCATCCCGGGGGCATCTTGCCCACCGGACCCCCCTGACAAGGGACTCCGCCCCTTGACCCCGCTGGGGGGCTCCCGCCCCCCAGACCCCCTTGTGGGCCCTTATAAAGCCCCTTCCAAAAAATCCCCCCTCTATTGAAATCCTGGCTACGGCCCTGGCTATGCCACAATTATAATGTTGTATATGGCTTGGACTTTTATCGATACAATGATATTTTATTTACATTATATAAAAATTGTCTTCTCCTCTAAGCAAAATATAAACATAAATTTTTTCTGGTAATTTAATTTTGCAAAGGATTTATAGTACGCAAAATTTGTTTATATCCCGGCTTTTCATAAAATTTGTAAAAAAAAATCATAACTTAATCCGTAAAAAAGAAAGTTTTTTGAATGTTACCGACTTTATGAAAAATAATAAAATTAAATATCTTTTTTAAAGTTATATACAGCAATCGGGATTTTTCGTATTGTGGTTCGTTTTAAAATCAAATAATGATAAAAAAGATTTTTTATTTCAAAAGCAACTCATAATCTTGATCAAAATTGCTGAATATTGAAGATTAACTTTATTTGCCTAATTTTGTTATTTTTCTAATTAAAATAGTCCTTTTGGGATTCTTTAAAAATTGACGTCACTATTAAATTAAAATAAAAACAATTGTCAAAAGTTTAGCTTGATTTCAAGGTTTTGATTAGTTTGTTTTGGAAAATACAATTAAGGTGTATATTTTCTTCAAATTGAAATGTGTATATTTTTTATACAAAATGACCGATTTATACAAATTTATCAATAACTTATATAGCTAAGATTCCTAGCTGTACACTGATATAGCAAAAAATATAGATCAACCGTTTCTTCAGCCGTTAACTTGATTTTCTTAGAGTCTATCATTTTTTGCCACAAATAGTTTTTTTTTTACAAAAGAGAAAGTCATCATAGCATAACCTTATTATTTTTAGTAGGTAGTTTAATTTGAAATAGATTAATGGTGCATACTTATGGTTCATACTTATGACAAAACGTCCTTTGGACACAATTTTAGAAAAGCCAAAACGTCCTTTGGACTTTTTGCTTTGGACGAAGTATGAATGCTACTTAAAATTTGTCCTTTGGACACAGTCCAATAGACATAAAGTACGAACATGTTGTCCTTTAAACAAAATCCAAAGGACGTTTTGACGCTGTGTTTGTCCAAAAGAAGTTTTTTTATTAGTATGAACCAGCCTTAAGTTGTATTATTTTGAAATTCACAAAAAATTGTTAATGTGTTTTTGGCAAATAAAAAGGGCTGGGGTATTGGGGTCGCCCTCCTTTTATTCCCCCAATATTTTCTTCTCCCTTGCCAGCTGGTTTATTATTATTCCTACACATTCATGTGTTTTGCATGCGTAAATCGATTTCGAGTTACTACGACTTTTTCACACGACAATTTTATTTATTCGTTGGAATAACGACAACTTAAACCTGAAAGTTTTTTGCCATTTCTAAACCAAAATGAATGTTTTTAAAGCTATGAAGGAGAACCAGGTTTGCTTTGCCGATTTGCCATATGGCAAAAAAGGACCGGTTTTTTTAAATTTTTTTTTTAATTTCAATTTTATTGAAAGATCAGTAGATTGATTTTAAAATTTGAACGTGGGTTTTAAAATCAAATAATCACCAAAATCTAAAAAAAAACTTAAGTTTTAATTTTCGGTGGCCTCACATCATGTATTTTTATTGTTTTGTTATTGTTTCGTTTCTCAAATTTGAAACAGGACGGAAGAAATTTCGCGGCCTAAAGGCTGGTTCATACTTAGGTAAAAAGTCCTTTGGACAAAGTCCAAAGGACATATACAACGTATAAACGTATGTAAAAACGTTCTTTGGACTTTGTCCAAAGGACGTTTTTACATAAATATGAACCAGCCTTAACCGATCCCCATTCACATCGTTTTGGATTCGGATCTGCCCAATTTGCTTGCTTAGTATTACATTAAAAATATATTAATTGTTCAATCGCCAATGAAATATGACAATATTTTTTCTAAATTACAGTTTATCAGTATCGTGATTTTGTCAATTATCTTGTTATTAGCCATGGTTTTAAAATATGACTCAGACACTGCTGATTTGTTAGACGCATTATGGTCTTAATTTTTTTAAACAAAGTTTAAATTTTATACTTGTGTTGATTTCTTTATTTAAAATATTTTTGACCTATTTTTTAACAATAATTTGTCGAAAAACACAGTTCATTGCTTTAAGATAATTAATTACTTGTTATTTTTGATTGTAAATAATAAAATGGTTTTTAAAATGAAGTATAAAATAAAAAAATAACACACCAAATGTAAAAACATTTAAAAAAACGATAATTTGATCTTTCTCTCCAAAGTTTTACCTATATTTGTGGAAAAAATTGCTTTATTTTCAATAATAGTACAATTATACCAAAAAAGCAAACAGCCTTTGCAAAAAATTCTTATTTTAATTTATAACTCGTTAACCCATCAGTATATAATTTAATTATATACTGATACATAATTTAATTATATAATTCTCAATAAAGGAATAAAACCCGACCGAATATATATATATATATATATATATATATATATATATATATATATATATATATATATATATATATAAATCGTTTGATTTTTTGCAAAAACACATTTTGCGGACGCAACAAAAATGATTATAGTTTTTAAACAATAATTACATTCTCATATATCTTCAAATGTTTTTCTTCTT
>JASAMX010019078.1:0-34361 GCA_030248175.1 Microlaimidae sp. YZB2_3 | reverse complement strand
TTACTATGTTAAAGTATGTCCTGAGTCTCAGAGAAAAAAATTGATGCGTTTTCTAAAGTTAATGCGCGCGTTTTTGAACAAGCTCCTTAAATTAAAAAAAATCCGTAAAAATATTTTTTAAAAAAACTTACAATTACTGAAATACATATTGTAATTAATCTTTGTTTGCAAGACTATAGATAAATTCCATCAAGGTGAAAATAGATGAGAGGTAAAGTAACCACTAGTTTTTTGAGAAAATATCACGTGCAGAGAAACACATGACGCAACTAAATAATAATTGGTTACATAACAGCTGAAAACTTTTTTTTAAAATTTTTCTCGCTCACGGGTTTATTGTTTATTTCTTCCTGGCGGAGAGCGGTTACACCCTTAATTTAACCCTGGAAGACTTTAACTATAGTCATAATTTGTGCAATATTGAGGCTATTTTAAAAAAACAACCATCAATTTATTTGTATTTAAATGAACAACACAGGGGTATTATCAGAAGTTGCTATTATATTGGCTGTTATTTGTTTGTTTTATAATTGAGATAGCAGAATACTAATAACAATGAAAAAAATATAATATTCTGATAACATTATTGTATTGCTCGTTTGAATACAAATAAAATGATAGTTTGGTTTTTAAAATAACCTCAATATTGCACAAGTTATGACTAATTTTGCGAACAAAAGATTAATTGCACCATGTATCTTCAGAATTTGATAGTTTTTTTTTATTCTTACGGGTTTTTTAAAACTTTCAGGAGAGCGTAAATTATTGATTTTTGTATTTTTGCAGACGGAGCTCAATTAAAGGGGATATGTATAAAAAAGCGTTAATTCTTTGAATTTAAAATAAAAATTATTTAATAGCTTTTGTACTTAAGAAATTTTTAAAACTCTGTTTTTAAAATATAACTATCGCTTTAGTGCATTTTATTCTACTTGGATTATAATAAACATAATTGTTATTACTTGTTAACGTTCTAGTATTAGGAATTTCAGTTAGCGATATGGAACTTGTAGTTGTAGTTGAGTCGCAAATAATTTCTGGCGGTTTGTGTATTTCTAAATATGTAATTAAATTAAAACAATTATACAATTTATTTTCATTAAGGTAAAAATTAGGGCGTGCACCTAACAAGTAGGTCTTATGGACATAAGTTGTATCCAAAGTTACTTAATCACGGTAGCGCAAGAACGAAACAGGAGCAAAGCAGGAGCGTTATTTTAAACCATCTATGCCGCGCCAACTGTGATTAAAGATAGACAATTCATGTTCTTCTTCTTGTTCTTTTACTATCAGTATATATTATCATTCTAAAGACTGGTTCATACTTAGGACAAAACGTCCTTTGGACAAAGTCCAAAGGACAGAATCCAAAGGACAACGTGTTCATACTTTTTGTTATTTGGACTTTTCCCTTTGGATTTTGTCCTTTGGACTTTGTCCAAAGGACAAATTCTAAGTAGCGTTCATACTTCGTCCAAAGGAAAAAGTCCAAAGGACGGTTTGGCTTGTCCAATGGACGTTTTGGCTTTTTTAAAATTGTCCTTTGGACTTTGTCTAAAAGATGAACCAGCCATAAGTATGAACCAGCCAAACTGTCGTTTTGTCATAAGTATGAACCAGCCTTAACGCGAATAGTTTAAGGTTGAGAGTTATTTTTTGTTGATAATGATTTTTAAATATCGAAACGCTGAAATAAAATTTTGGTTTTTTAAGAACTACTTTTTAATATTTATAGTCATTTTAGTGATCAAATAAAAAGTTTATTAATATCATAAGTATTATATTATTGTTTTGAGCACACAGTCCTTTTTGTATAATGATTTTCGAACATTTCAGTTTTTTCAAGAGGCAATTTTTTATTTAAGTTTTTGTTTATAACAATTTTATTGATCACATAAAAAATTTATATTTTAGGTAAATTTAAATTCATCCAAGAGTTTAGTTAGGTCGGGGACTCTTGGTTAACCGTCAATTTAAAAAAACCTGCTTCAAAAGTAACGGTTTGTTATTTTTTACACGTTACAGTTTTAAGGACCCTCATATGGTGGGTACTTTTCATGATTTCCGACTATATGTTTTGTTCTCCGGGAATGAAAGTGGGAGAAGCCAAAAACTAGACATTTTTACATTCATTGGAGATCAGTTTTTTCCAAAGCACTTATAGCTGTTGGCTAAAAATAATTTATAGCATCATTTTGCTGACAGGCTCTTTAACACTGAACCACTTCCGTTCAAAGAGGGGAATTTGATTATCGTGCCAAAAATTTATGGTATTATTAGCAGCCAGATCTGTAGTTAGTTATTCTTATAGAAAATATATTAGTTGTTTCATAAAACAGTGATTTATATTATTTTTTAAAATTATAAAAAAAAATTTCTGTCGCACATAGTTTTTTTCCTTTTTCACTATTAAGAATATTTAAATTTAAATTCATTAAAACTTAATTAAGAAAAAAAAATTCGTTATCACCTGGCATTTTATAGCTGTAAAAATTTGAATTTCCAACGAAATTTTGAGTTTCATTGAAAAAAAAGCATATATTATGTATAGTGTCGTAAGAAGACGCCATACAAACAATCTGCAATTTACATTGACCCATGCAGGCTTCTGGGGCCATTTTTTTATTTAATTGATGGTACGGATTTAAAAACTGAGTCTGTGGTTTATTTTCCCAGGCTAAACATAACATTTAGTGGGTTTATACACCTTTAAAATATTCATCTAAAACACAAATTTTAATTTACACAATTACAACTGTACTATAAAAAATATTTAATACAACTATTGTAATAAATTCCGCTTTAAAATTTAAATTTAAAATTTTAAGCAAAAACAATTTAATGCTGAAGAACAACTTAGTCTAACAATTACTAACCAATTACTCAATTGGAAACAGATGTTTCATTTTATTAACATCCAAAGTTTAGTGATTTTTGTGTTTTTTTGTTTTTTGGCGGTATTAAAAAGTAATCGATTGGTTTTTTAAACGTCATAATCGCAGAATTTTAAGTTATTGTCTCATGTTTCCTATACAATTGTACCGAAAATATGTAATATATTAAATAAATGTTTAACTCCTATATAAAAATTTAAGTCAAAATAGGCCATTACAATGAGCCTCTCGATTTAAATCGCACCCTTCATAATAATGGCATAATAGCCATTTTAATACGCGCGAATTAAAATGGAGAGGAAGCCATTACAATAGCATTTATTGATGGAACCTTTTGCTTGGTCAAAAACTTAGTTGATGAATAACAAAACAGTCGTTAAAACTTTTATTTCATGCATATTGCAACGTTTCGATACTTTACAGTATTGTAATCGGACATGATCTAAAATGCAGATAAAAGCAATTAAAGCATTGATTACCCGGTAAAAGTAAAGCATACAGATAAATTTAGAAATAAACTGATTGAAAAGATTATAGAATTGGTATTAAAAAAGCTGAATGATCACATAAAAATTAAAAAAAATTGTTAAAACTTCACGATGGATAAAACGCAAGCTTACAATCAAACAATGAATTTAATGGAGTTTTATTAGGTTTTAAAACCGAAAGAAACAAATTTTTAATATAAAACATTTGCTAAAAAGGGTTACAGTAATAAAAACATTCACGTTAGGATTTTAAGGACCCTCAAAATGTCATATAGTATTTGTGATCACGTCATATAGTTTTGCTCTGCGGGAATGGTTGTGGGAGGAGGTAATAGAATCACTTTTAGCCAATTAGTGCTTGGGAAAAAAACTAATCTGCGATGGATGAAAGATCTCCTTTTGTTTCATAAGCACTAATTGGCTAAACGTGATTCTATGACGTTATATCTCTGTAAATAATATTAACACATTACAATTTTTGTTTGAATGGGAGGGTTTTGATTATCGCGTTGGATTTTAAAATAAAACATAAGACAACTAAATAATACTAAAAATAAACTAACACCTAAAGAAAAACAAAAAATACTAAAAAATGCTAAAAACCAAAGACCTAAAACATTTCCAAAAGAAGAGACATAACACACTTATTAAAAACAGATTTCTCCTGCGGTATATGAATGTTCTCTTTACAAAGGAGTTCAAAATCGGATTTGGTCCTACAAAAAACCGAGAAATCTGAAAAGGAGTCACTATAACTACATTCTAAAATGTGTTCTAAAACAGCAGAATTCACCTTGTGCGCAGTCAGTTTTCCAGTTAAAGGAGAAACACATAAGTGCTCTGAAACCCTGGTGTAAAGATGGCGGAAAGTTTTCACCACATAGTTGGTAGTATTGAAACTACCACACGTGAAAAAGTAAATGACACCAAAGATCAAACCCTTTGGTTTGGTTTAACTTTGGTTAAAGTTTAAGGGTAAAGTTCCAAAGGCTTCGATTTCTGGTGTCGTTTACTATTTCACGTGTGGTAGGTGTAAAAATATTTGTTTTTTTTTTCAGTTTTTTTAACCTAATAAAACTCAATTTTAAATTAAAAGTGTTTTAAATTTTTTTTTACTTTTTGTCTTTTTAACTATTTTATTCATTTTCACTTTTATTATTTCAAATACGTTCTATTCCCAATATCCTTGTTTATTTGTAAGCTTGCATTTTATTTATTTTTTGTGTTTTTCTGTAATTATGCCGCTTTTTAACACCTATTTTTTAATATTTTTGATCAGTTTATTTCTAGTTTTATCTGGATGTTTTACTTTTATCAAGTATTCAATGCTTTAATTGATTTATTTGCATTTTAGATCATGTCTAATAATAATACTGTAAACTATAGACACGTTACATTTTTTATCGAAAAAAAGTTCTAACGACTGTTTTATTATTCAGATTTATTGATTTAATTTCATAATCACAAGTGTAATACTGTCAGACACAGAAAAACTCATGCGGCTGGAACAGTATTTCACTTGTGAGTATATTTCAAATGAAATAAATCAATAATGGTTTTCTTTCAATTTTATGGTTTAATGGTTTCCTCTTCATTTTTATTCTTGCGAATTAAAATGACTACTAAGCATTGATTTTGGAGGGTTCCATTTAAATTCAGAGGTTTATTATAATGACCTATTTTGACTATTTTTATATAGGATTTAAAATTTTTTTGGTATATTATTTTTATCTATATGGGACTTAATTTTTATATAACACATTTTTCGTTATATTATATATAGCACTTTTCTCATATATTTCTACTGGAAAAACTTTAATTATATAAAACAGAAATAAATAAAAACAAATATAATAAAAAATGCTGCATTTTTGCATGGCTATTAAGACAGAAATAATTTTAATATTTTCGTTATTCTACGTTTTAACCTGATAAACAATAGGCTTTTGTTCAAGTAAAAACAAATATAAAAAACAGAAACAAAAATTTTATAAATATAAAATTTTTTTTTAATTATCTTACTTTATTTCTTATGAGTCTTAAAAGTAACAGTTTATGGTAATAAAATTATAGTTTATTTTTAATCGTTATTGAATAATTTTAAAATATTTAACAAAATATTTACCTTCAGGACATGTTGCTTCAAGCGTGTTGACTGGAACATATTCTAAAATATGTTTTTATAAAATAATATAATAAACTGTTTAAAATTGAGTTAAATCGGTGATTGAAGATTTATTAAAACCCTGAATACGTAGCTCGCGTAAATGGAAAAATTTCGATCTGTTGTCGAGGAGTTTCCTGCAAATGGCAAAAACGTCGAGTTTTTCACACAAAAAATGTTATATGCGTATTTACAATTGAAATTTTATAGAAACAGATTAGCGTTAAAAAATCTGGCGAGCATAAAAATGTATAAAAATTTTAAAGTACAAAATTTAAAGATTGAAAAGCTGATAGAATTCCCACGGTAATACATGTAGCTGAAAGTAAAGAGTTTTTAGCGTTTTTAAAAAAATAGTAATGTTTAAATTTGTTTAAAATTTGTCAAAATGTAACTTTATATTAGTTTCATGCGAAAACGATTATAAAACTTCTTTTTTTTAAATATTATGTTACTTTTATGTCTATTTTTTTAATATTTCAGTAAAATAATTACTCTTAAATATTTTTCCAAAGGTCAAATCTTATTATTATTTCGTTTTACAAGCAAATGACTAAGCAAGAGCTTTAAAATTAAAGCCTTTAGTCATTCTTTTCTAGTTAGCCAGGACTTCTGTTGTGATATTTATGATGTATTTATGTTTATTTTTGTATTTTTTTATTTTTGTGTTTTTTTTGTGTAACCCAACTGGGTTGCCATTTTGTAACCTATAGTATGTATGTACTTACTAGAAAATAAATCTTATCTTATCTTATCTTATCTTATCAAATGTGTCTGTTTATGAATGGAATTATAATGATATTGTTATAATTATGCAATAAACAAAACACCGCCAACTCCCTGAAAAGAACAGCCGGTAATGTGTCTGGTTATATCAGCAGGAGTTCGCCTTTAAACACTTTTTCTCATAGCCATTTGCCAAGTCGAAAATTCCAAATCAGGATAGGAACAAAACGTTAGTAATATTTGGGTGGGTTCACGAGACAAATTTGTTACATGAATATATTCTGGAATTTAAGAGGGGCACCTCATATTTTTTACAGAAAAAACATTTTGCAAAATAAGAAACATCTAAATTAAAAAAAAATTACATGCGTAAAATATGTGTCGAATAAATTTTTAGAAAAAGACACAAAAAACTTTTCGCAAAATAAAAACAATTAAATTTAAAAAAAATTACATGATTAAAAAATCGTCAAATAAATTGTTTTTTTTTAATTATTCTATTAAATTTTAAAATAAAAGCTTTTTTTAAGTCCATATTAGTTGGATAAAAACTGTGATGAAGTTTTTGGGAGCAAGACCAAAAAATCTGATGGGTTTATTGGTTTTAAACTCAAAATTTGTGGATAAACCCAAAAATTCCTATTTTTTTAGGAATTTTATTATTATAATATAAGTAAATTAAATCGATACTGATAATTAATGTCATTTTTATTAAGCAAACGCCAACACTAAACAGGACGAATGTTTCATGGCGAAAAGGTTTAAATTCAACAAAAAAACATTGTTTAAAGCTAAAAGAAAACAGAAAATTAATTTTAAAAAAATAAGTTCAATTAATTTTTTTTATTTATTTTTTTTTATTAAAAAATATTTCAGAAATACACAAATATACACTAGAATTTCTATTGTTTGTTTGAATTTATTGTCTTTCTATGAGCTAAACTTTTTTTGAGATGGATATTCTTTTTGGACAAGTCAAATTATATAAAAAATAATATTTTTTACAATTATTAAAGTTATCGTTTTTATTTCATTTATTTGCCTGAATTTTTATATTTCTTTAGTTTATAATTGCTATTTATTAATATTTTTCTGAAGCTCTGGAGCATGATATTGAAGGGTGCCAGAGTTGACTGGATTTCTTTTGATCCTGATTTAAAAACGAAGGGTTGAGAGGTGTTGTTTCGCTTCGTTTTGCATTCCCACCACGTGCAGGCCAGGAAACTGGGAATAAAACACAAATACACACAACACCTTTTCACATGCATAAACATTAACACGACCTTGGGACCAGAGGACCTTTGGGCAAACCCCGTTCCAGTTGCTGAGCTCCTCCGGGAGTGGGAAGAGGGGGTGAGCAAGGCGAGAAGCGTGCCGGACGAACCACACCAGGGTTGATGGAAACCCTGGCCACTGGCAAAGGACACACATGATATTGAAGGGTGCAAACACCATTATGGTTAAATTTTATTATCTGGCTGATCTTGAAAATTAGTATAAAGACATGAAAGGACCAATTAAAAATGTGTGGTTATGACGTTTTAAAAAAAATCAAAAACACACGATTTTTTGAATTCCACTTTTTCACAAAATATACACAAAAATGGGTTTTGATCCTTATTATTAAACCGTTTTTGTTAAAATATTTGAATAGTTTTGTTGTTAAATAGCCGATTCAAACTGTAATTATCGAGTTCAGCTAGATTTTATTTGCCTCTAAACCAAATATGCTATACTTTGTTACAAACCGCCGAAATTCAAGCTAGAATTGTAATAGCTTGGGTTTTTTTTAAATATAAAAAAATTAATGCACCTTAAAAATAACCTAAAGCTATGTCAAATGTTTAATTACACGTCTTGAATATTTTTTTATACATCAATAACAATCGAAATGATAACACTATTTAAAAAATTGATTACTTTTTGAGCTATAAAGTCTGAAAAACTAATATTTGAAAGTATTTAAGATACTATGAAATTTGCAAATAATATAACAGTTGTTTTCTTTGTTTTATTCTCAAAAAAGTATATGAAATACAGGTAATTTTTTATTATGCGTTTTTTTATTATTGTTTGGAATAATACTATAAAATAACTTGTAGTTATTTACAATAAAATTTTGTAAGCTACCAAGATAGTTCTGAAAAATATAATCGGTTGTTGCTAGGGAACGATAAGATGAATTCGGAGTAAGGTATTTGGAAATACATTGGCAGTCTCAATAGAGTACTACATTTCAGGTGTCTAATATGCGAGCCCGCAAACAGATGTTTGCGCTTGAGACTTTTTTCTATGATTTGCAAAAAAAGTTTGAGTTGCTCTTTAGAATAGAGTACAGGCAAAAACACATCATTTCTTCTGGAATACAGTTTAGAAATAAGGTCTTCTATTTTATCCCGGTAAGGACAGGGTACCTAAATACGGAAAAACAGTTTTTACCTTCCTCATACCTGCCTCCATCGGAAATTTCGCTGCCTCCTACCTGACTTCTACCTACCTCCTACCTGCGTCCGAAGCAGTTTTAGCTGCCTCCTACTTGTCTACTAACCTGTATATGCTTTAACATAGGAGGCAGGGTCCCCTGCCTACTACCTGTCTCCAAGGCAGTTTTACCTGCCTCCACCCTGCCTCCTACCTGCCTCCACCTTGCCTTCATGCTGACTTCGAGGCAGTTTTACCTGCCTCCTACTTGCCTCCAGTCTTCTGGAGACAGGTTCAAGAGTTGTCCTTACTGCCTTAAAAACAAAAAAACTCTGTAATATTTGTTTAATCTTTAAGAAACATCTGAAAAAGTATTTTATAGTAACACCCTAAGATAAATCATTAAACTTAGCTGACACTTTCATTTCGCACCCAAAAAGCAAAACCTGGCAATTATTCTTGACCAATTGCCTTTAAAGCTGACTCTCAGGTATTTTATATCAAAAATGCTAAACTTTTAAATTGTTTCGCATTATTTTTGTGAAAAATCATTCTATCAATTTAATTATGTTTCTGGACGTCACGTTTCATGGCTCCAAGCTTTTTTAGTTTTAACTTTCACTGAATCTTAAAAATCTTTCATTGGTACTTAAAAAATGATTAAGGGTCGTTAATGCTAAGGTGACATAGAGCAAAAATTTTAGAACTTAGAGACTAAAATTGAGTCAGCGATTGAAATCGCTAAAATTAACTTTAGACTAAATGAATAAATTAAACAGAAATAACCCCAAACAATTTTTGTTTACTTTTAGCTAAAATTGTCTATGTATTTTTGTGGCTTTAAAGTCCAAAAATTTCTGACGTTTTTAATTTTTTTACTTGCGGAGAAAGACCTTGTATTTCTCTCCACAGTCCTGGTACTATGAAAAATATAATGACTATAAATATGTAATCACAAGATATTACCTGATACATACTCGCAAATGAAAAACTCAGTTCTAGAACTGTCTTCATTCTTCAGCCTTCCATTTGTATTCAAAACAGCATATTCTTTCCCACCACCAGTTGTAAATTCTTCAGTGACGGGCCAGTTTACGCAACCTAAAATTAGAATTCAAAGTCTTTTTGACTATATAGTTTTATCCAGAATAAAAACTTTTGTTTTTAAAGGCAATAGCTCGCGTGGTAGATACTCATTACAAGTACTGTTTAGAGTATGTTTTGTGAAAGGTAGATATATTTTTAAAGAACCTTAAAATCTCTTTAAAAGAGTCAATATTCTGATGGCATATTTTTCATCAATCTCCATCAAAACGATGAAACTAAAGATACATAGTTTAAACTTTCTGCACGTTTAATATTAAAAACAACTGCTACCAAAAGATTTTTTTAACTTAAACATTTTTGGTCAGGGTTAATTCGATGACAGTAATTAAAATGTAGAATTCTTATGTGCTGACTTTTTTAAGACTTACCAATTACCAAGACCAAAAAAATGGGTACTACAAAGAATTTTGGAATCTTCAAAAAAAATTTGATCGCCCTTACCTCCAAATTTGAACTGTTCATAATGGCGCCAATTGTTGATGTCATTATAGGCGTTACTATATGCTTTTAGTCCAACAAACACGTCCTGAGTTGCCACAGCAAGAATTAAGTTGACCATTTCGTGATGCAAAAGATGTACTAGTCTCCCTCTGACGTTGGGCTGATCCATGGTGTTGTTGTAACAGTATTTGGAGGCCTCGAAAAAAGTTGCCTTAAAGGTTTCTTGCTGAATACAACTCTTGGTTTGTTCTAACCAAGCCGCCCCTATCGCTTCGCAGAACTTTTTTATTGAACATGCTAAATTCATTTTTTTATTTAGTATAATAACTAATTTGAATTAAACCAGCCTTAATTTCGGCCACCGGCCGTCATTTTTGCTATTCACTTAATTATTAAATAAAATGCGTATGGATAGATTGATGAAATTACCATCTATAGAGCCATACACAGTATAATTTATAATTTTACCCATGCGTAAAATTACAGCCGCTGACCAAAATTAAGGCCTGACCACCTTTAAGTTAAGTCATTTACTCTAATAATAACTATGATACAATTTTTAAATTTCAGTTAAAAACTAAAATCAATAGTTTTAAAAATTAACGCATATCTCTTGTTAAAAATTCTAGTTAACCGTTCACCACCTGGAACCACTTTGTCATAAATTCTGCAGCAACAATTTACGCTTTCAAAAATTCAAAATGTGAAAACTCTTAAATGGTTATAAAACCAGCAGAAATTTTTACTATGAAAACTAAATTAATCTTAAATGTAATCTTAACTTTAAAAAAATTACCAAACTAATTTGTAAAAAACAGAATAAATGGAGCAAGAAGAAGTAACATCAAATTTGGTTACACTATTTAAATAATCATTTATACAGTGTTTTGATTTTTTATTGCTGTGTTTTGTTGTTTTTTGCCACAAACAACTAGTTTTATTCTACAAAATTATTGTGTTTAGATAAAAACCTACAAATTAAGGCTACTGCTTATTAGAATTTACGTAGTGTTGTGATAGTTAGCCAAAAATCAAAGTAATTAGTTAAGTAGGTAGTTAACTACTTTTAAAATTATAACTAGGTAGTTAATTAGTTAAATAAAATTACAAGTAGGTAGTAAGTAGGTAGTTAACTACTTGAAATTTTTAGACTAGGTAGTTAAGTAGTAAGTAGTTAAGTTGGTAGTTAAAAAGGTAATTTTTTAACTCAATATATACTTAATCTTAGTAGAATTAAAAATTCAAATTCTTAATGTAAAAAATACTTTGTCACAATTAATAATTAACAATTTCCATATTTTATTGGTTTTTTGCTGGTTATCTATGTTTAAAAATACTTTTCAGACTGCTAGATAGTTAAAATATAATATAGTTGAAATTCAGGAAGTTTTTCACAAGAAAAAAATAATTTATTGAAAGTTAACTTAAAAAATTAAACTTAATAACCCACTTGGGGTGGATTTAAAAAATAGACAATATATTAGCATTGTTTGTCTCATTTATATCATCTTGTTAAACAACGGAAGTGGGAGAGTGCAAATTTTGTTTAAAGGTGTGGTGCAAATTCAAATTTTTTGGCTTCGATTTTGATGTTTTTTTTCGAAAACCTTATCCCTCCCCCAATAGCCCACAAAAATTTTTTCAACAAAATATCTCCAGTAGTTTAGAAGTTATGACCTTCCTCTCCAAAAAATGGCGTTTTTCGACAATTATGTACGTGAAACCTTGCTTAATGGGTATAATAATTTAAGTTAAAAATTGTACATTCAAAAAAAGCGTCTACTTTCTGCTTTAATTTGATTCCTTGATCGTTGAGATTGGTGCAGTATTTGTCGAGATACAAAACACCCGCGATTTTTTTTGCTATAAATATGAAGCGGCCGCAAAAATATTGGGCAAACTTCATCAATGTACTGCCATCGTTTGTTTTTTTTTAGCAGATTAGGTTTGGAGACTTTAGAGCCGAGGGACTTTAGAGCCGAGGCTTTAGAGCCGGACCTGGGGACTTTAGAGCCGAAATGAAAAATGCGTTTGCAAACAATAGTAAAACAACATACAAGTAATATTAAAACATTTACATAACAAATGGAGCTAATTATGCAATGCGGTAATCATTATGCGGGATAAATATGCTTCGGGTTTTCTATTGTATATACAAAAGATGACAATGTATAAGGGTTTGGCGGGAAAAGAAACTTATTAACTTCCAATTATTGATAAACTTCTAATCTTTAGCAAAAACATGGTTTAGATTCGTGCTTTGATTTGTTTGATAAAAGATTTTTCATGTGAATATAGGGCATGGTTAAGGGTAAAGATTCACGGTTTCTGGTTTTTGAATTGAAACATTTGTTATGATAAATATCAAAGATGTTTTATTTTAGAAAATGTTGCAATAAAAATTTAAGACAAAAAACCATTATTTTTCCTAAGCCTAAGCGAAACCTACAAATCAAGATAAAAATCTAAAAAAAGCTTAAAACTATTGAAATTCCTTTAGTTTACTGCTTAAATAAAAAAAATATTTATTTCGGAAGATATTATGCCGAAAATATTCTTTCCGGACACCAAAAGGTTTTAAAAGTATTGTAGAAGAAGAAGAAACTTTAAAAACTTTTACAACTTAAAATTTGGCTAATTTCAGTGATATATTGTATGAAAATGACGTAATTTAACCAACTTTGACAAAATTTGTTCGGCTCTAAAGTCCTTTATTTTTTTATGAATTTTCTGAACACAAAAGTTACGTTACGGCACCAAAGTCCCTCTAATACGGCTCTAAAGACCCTCGGCTCTAAAGTCCCCTCGCTCTGGCTCTAAAGTCCCGTTACCGAAAATTAATCGCGGGTTTTTGTACCAGAAACGCAATATCTTGACAAATACATGTACTGCACCAATATTAACGATCAAGGTATCAAATTAAGGTAGAAAGTAGCCGCTTTTTTGAGTGCATAATTTGTAAATTATACCTATTGAGCAATCTTTCACGTACAAAATTGTCAAACAACGCCAATTTCGTGGGGTCATAACTCCTGAAACACTGGAGATATTTTGTTGAAAAAATTTTTGTGGGCTATTGGAGACAGGACAGGAGTAAGGTTTTCTCAAAAAACAATCAAAATCGAAGACAAAAAGTTTAACTCCTCAGTTCACCTTTAATAAAAACGAGAGTTTATGACTGACCCGTAGCTCACTATTCATTTTATAACAAAATTATGATTGCTTTCAAATACTTCCTTAACTTAAACAATTTTTAAACCGTAAATTGGAATTACAATAAACATGATCAATCCATTTCTAAAAAAATATAATTTTTTGCTTTTTTCTATTTAAAAACTAAATAAAAAATGATCCTATTTTACACTAGACTAAATAAAAGCCAACAGATTTTTGTTCTATTTTAACTAAAAGAAGTAATCAAAGATAATTATGATTAATTATTAATATTAATTATGATTAATAGTAATTATGATTTATTTCAACCATCTATTTTATGACGTATTTTTTAAAACTTAATTAAAGCATTACTACAATTTAAATTGGGTTCATAAATTGTAAAGCACCGTGTGTATAAAATCACTGTTGAGTGCCCAGAATTGGATTTTTATTAAAGACACTCTGCGCGCGCAAATTACCATAAATATATACATGCTGTCACATTTTGTTTGAAACAGCTGTGAGTTTTTTTTTGTAATATATGTGCCCCGCAGATATTGTTTGCTTATAGACACCAACTATTTCACTTTCTACTTCACAAACTACTTTCTGCCTACTTCGTTAACTACTTTCTGCCTACATTGTAACTACTTTGTTAACTACTTGTATTAACTACTTTATTTTTTGAAAGTAGGTAGTTAAGTAGGTAGTTAACTACTTTTGAAAAAGAAAGTAGGTAGTTAAGTAGTTAGCCAAAATCATGGTAGTTAAGTAGTTAAGTAGTTAACTACTTAAGTAGTTATTACAACACTAAAATTACGCTAAGCAACACACTCTATAATAGAAACATCCCAGGTTGCGTTCATCCCAGCTCTATAAAATACATTAAGATCACCATTCAATGTCACAATGTCTTGAAACATGTCTTCTTTGTGATTACAATACACTTCTTTAATTTTCCTGGCTCTGCATGGTAAAATTACTATAAGAAAAACAATTCCCAATAATACATCTTGAGTTTCGTTGCAACCAAAGGTAAAAATTCTGCTAAGGCCTTCCTAAGTGTATCAAGATCACAAGTCCCTGTTACAACCGCTCCAAAACTTACTTTCTTCGTGATTACACTTTTACACTTCTTCAATTTTTTAAACTCTGCTTAGTGGACTTACCGTAAGGAACACAATCCCCAATAGGAACATCCCAGGTTGCGTTCATCCCACAGGTAAGATTTTGACCAAGACCTTCATAGGGTGCATCAGGATCACAATTTACTGTCACAAGGTCCCCGAAAACTGCCGATCCGTAAGTTCGATTCGGTTTGTATGTAAGTGCGCCGTGAACTGGCGCTGATAAGCTGGGACAAGCTAAATTATAAATAGTTTTTTCAATTAAAAAAAATGGTCAACTCGTCAACTTATTCAAATCCTTATAATATAGACTGTGGCTTTAATATAAGGTTTTAAGTTCAAAACCAAATTTATTATTTAGAGAGAACTAATTTTTTTACATAAAGAAGTTTTAAAAGCTGTTTTAAAATTGTTTTAGCTGTTATCAAAAAACAAAATAAAAAAAAACAACAAAAAATGTTTTAAGGAAAAAGAAAAAAAAATTATAAACAATAATAAAAAACGAAAAGTAAATAGGATAGACTAAGCGTATAAAATATTGAAAATATGGACCTACCTAGTATAACAAAAACTGGGTAGGCAGTCCCACCACGAAACAAAGTTCCTCTCAAATTAAATGTTGTTTTTTTTGAAACTGAGATACAATATACAAATAAAACATATACTTGAAAAAATTTAGTGGTCTTATTGTATTTAATTAAGCATCACAAAATATTCTTTTTTGATTTACTAAAAAAATTTACATTATGAGAAATCTTAGTTACGCTTAATATAGCTCCAAATAATGCTCAAAAGTTAACAAAAATACAAGAAATTGTTTTAATATAGTTGTTTAATCTCCGGTTTATGAAAAAGTTTGGTAAAAATCATTGGTTTCATAACGAATTCTGATTTCGCGACCGGGCCGCAGATCTAAATTTTTGTAATGCTAGGTAAGTCCATTTTTTAAAAACTAAATTTAAAAAATAAATTGAGCTCCTAAAATCATGGGTATTTTTCAATCGCTAATAAGCAATGTAAAAATTGGATCTTATCAGTGAAATCCATTTTATTACTTAAAAAGTAACACTGAACACGTTAAAAAGTTGTTTATGACTAAAAAACATAAATATATAAAAATCTGCGTTTTAAAAGATAAAAAATAAATATGACTGCAACAACATAATTATTATAAAAATTTATGTTAGAGAAGATTTAAAAATAAATTAATATTTATACATTTATTTAAAGAAAATAGGTTTTAAATATACACAAGAGTATACCGTTTTATTGTATGAGTTGTACATAAACCTCAATGAGATTATACCATAAAATAAATAAACACAATAAAAAGAAAAAAAACAAGCCTTTAAGATTTTAGAAAACCAAACAAAACACAAATTATTTAACCTCTTAAGGTTTCTCCAGGCAGTTTTCTTAATTTTGAAATATCACGATTTTTAGAACACAAGAATTCGCGAAATTTAGCATTATTTATTATTTATTTATTTATAACCTTTATTTAAACATATTTTCGTTATCAAAAGAAACAAAATTATTTAAATAAAAATAAAATACTCTAGAAAAAAACACAAAAAATGCGTTTCACAGTAACAAAATAAAATAAAAACACGTTATAAGTATAATACTAGTCGTTAAAGAAAAGAAGAGAAAAAAAAATAAAATTTGAGTCATTTGAAAGCTAAAAAAATATGTTTATAGACTAGTTTGGAATAAGTGTCTTTCACTGTAAGAGGGAGGGAACAAAAAAAAAAAATAAAATTTGAATAAAATAAAATAAACTATTCAAAATTTAAAAATTAATTTCAAAAATCCATTCCAAACTTTTAAATTAAACATTTTCTGTAATTGAAACATTAAAAAACTGGAAATCAAGCGCGCCAGCAGCGCCGTCCCTATGAAGCGGCCAAAAACTAAAAATCCCCAAAAACTGCTTTTGCTTGTGCAATATTTAAAAAGTATTTAAGAAATTTTCAAGAGAAGAGGTCGAGCTTTTGAACCAATAAATATTTGAAATATTTTAAACCGTAAAATGTACTAGTCGCTCGCTGTTTCTCAATTTTCCCTCTACATATGATTGGCGCTAGTAGTTATTGTACCCTCTTCCTTACACTAAAAAACCCTTATTCCGAACTAGTCTATAAAAAAGGGAAGGAAGGCACAGAGCCATAAGTCTTCTAAATACGTCTGTCGAACTTTGTAAAACAGTTAAAACTAATATGTTTCAATTTGTTTGAAAAATCTTTGAGCATTTTACCGTTAACTATTGATTGAGGAAGTGATTTCCAATACCTTGAAACTCTAAGAGGAAATGAGTGATAAAAGATCTTGTTTTTAGCCATAAATGCATATTTTCAATGATATCAATATCTTTACACATATTTGGTGACCATACTGGGGTATTGTATTCGAGATTAGGGTCTCACAAACGATTTATACGCTCTTAAAAGGGCTTTTTTGTTGTTTGTTTTAAAACACTTAAAAATTATGTTCAACAATTTAAAAGATTTTTTAGCTCTTGCAATGCAATGTTCAGTGGGTTTAAGCGTTTTTGATAAAGAAATTCCAAGATTTCTACACTAATTTCACTAATTTCTAAAGGTTTACCTTTAGACTTAAAAACTTGCATTTGAGGATTATTAAAACCATATGAACGACGCAGCACTTATGAAAACAATCTCAAGTTTTCATTTTCTTGCCCAGTTCACAAGCTTGTTTAAAAAAAATATTTTCTGTCTTTGATCGAATGTGACACAGCTTTACGTCGTCAGCAAAAAGTTTGCAACTAATTTTAGGAATTTCAGCAGGAAGATCGTTAATAAAAATTAAAAATAACAAGGGTCCCAGAACGAATCCTTGATGAACACCGGAGCAAACTTTTGTAAAGTTTGAAGAACTTTGATTTATCACTACTTTTTGTTTCCTATTTGATAAAAAAGCTGATATCCAAAGATAAAGATCTCCTTGTATTCCATAAGCACAAAGTTTTTGCAGTAATTTAGCGTGCAATACTGAATCAAACGTTTTGCTAAAATAGATGTAAACTGTATCAATTTTTTTATTGGTTTCAAGTGCTTTAACCCAGTTGGCAAACGACTCTAATAGTTGCGAACAAGATGGTTTTCTACATAAAAATCCTTGCTGTGCATCAGTATTTATATTATGACTTTGTAAAAAGGCAAGTATAGTATTATAAATGCAAGTTTTCATGACGTTACAAGCTATACAGGTCAGAGAAATGAGTCGGTAATTATTTGGATTGCTTGAACACCTTTTTTTTCAAAAATAGGAATAACAATAGCTGTTAACCAACTCAATGAAAGCTTATAAGTTTTAAAAGATACATTAAAAACATATGATAACGCATCCGCTAGGCTAATAGCTAATCTTTTAAACAGCATAGCCGGTAAGCACAGAAACACGTGATTTTTATGTTATTTTGTTTTATTATTTTGTTTATCTGCAACTTTAGGTATGCTCAGCTAACTAACCTAACATTTTTTGTTTGCTATTATCTGGTATTTGACTAAGTTTGTTTTTTTTTTGCTTTTTAAGCGCTTCTAAAACGATTGAAGTTTTAAATTAAATTTGTAATAATGAAATATTTTTAGGTATTTTTCGTTCAATTTAAGATTCAAAACCCTTGTCCTTTCTAAATTTTTTACTAAAAACTTCATTTAATAATTTACATTTTTTATAATAATCATCTATAATACTGCCATCTTCTTTTTTTAAAGGAGAAATGCCAGAATCGTCTTTTTAAAGATTTTTAATATATCAAAACAATTTATTTTCATTTCCACGATTCAAGATTTGTTTCTCTTTAGATTCATTAGATTTATTCATTTAAAGTTTATATTTACAATTTAATCTATTGTACTCTGCTCTTTCAAAGGCGTGATCTTGTTTTTTCCACAATTTTAACTTTTTTTGATTTTATTCTTTGTATGTAACTTGGATAATCATGTTTTTATGTATTGTTTTTTTACATAAAGGCACAAACAAACGTATAGCTTTGTCTATATGGGCTTTTACAATGCTTCAATGCATTTCAGCTGTTGAACTTAACTGATTTAACAACTGTTGATCGACGAAACCTATTGAATTTAAATAGTTGTTTATTTTTTGCCAGTTAGCTTTTTTATAATCGTGATAGTAATTGACGCGCTTTAAGAATTTATCTTTGTTTCCATTTGCAAGTATCATAAAGTCAACGTTTTTATTATCACTGTTGCAAACAGGTTTGGTCACAGACACATTAAAACATGACAATCTTGGTTGCATAATACTAAATCCAGAAAATTTAATTCTGTCGTGGGTTCTTGTACTAATTGCAGTAAGAAAGTCATCGAAAACCAATTCTAATAACAAATAACCATCAGATAATTCTATTTTTGAGTTTTAAATTTTTTTACAAAAATTGCTACTCCCCTCCAGTTTTATGTAAGCGATAATAGCGGTAAACATTATATTGATTGTTAAAACTTATCATTCCATTTGTAATTTTGTCAGTAAACCAAGTTTCAATGAAGGTTAGTAAGTCATAGTTGCATGCAGATAATAAATGATCTAGAAGATTTAGATTACCTACACCAAGCAAACCTCTAACATTTGCGTAATTGCATTTCAAGTAATTCTCATTTTTGATATCAATTTACTAAAAGTGTTCCTTCCCGTTAATATTTTTTCTGATCATAAACATTATCATTTACTCTACGCCATTCCTCATTGTCATTACCTAAAAATTTCTTTAGTTTCTTTTTTTCTTCTCGGACAGAGAAGCTAGCATTATTTTCTCCCTTTTCACGTAAGTTTTTTGTCATCTGGAATGTTTTTTTCCTGATTTTGTTAAATTCAACCGTGTTTTTTTTTTGCGATCCTCAAAAGGCAGTGAAGGACAAAAACCAAGATTTCCAGTACCGTATTTTAGATCATTTTTCATAATGTCCCAGCGTGGCAAAAAGCTTCTGGCGGAAGGCAATCCTGTCCATCATGATTCAACATGGTGAGTTTCACCAAATGGTCAAAATGGGGGGACCGAGACCGAGGGTTTTTTGCCAACCGAGATGCTCTCCTCCTGCCACAAATTTCCAGATGTCATCCAGACTGTAATCAGAAAAAAAATTTCGCAATTTCGCAAAAAGCTCAGAAGGTGTTTCTTTAGCATTCTAACGAAAGTTCGAAAAGATAACTTGTGTTTTTCTTTCTCGTTATGACAAAATATCCTTCATCTGATTCACATGAAAAACATGAGTTTCAAAAACTAAAAGTCCTTTTAGCTGCGTATGATTGGTTGAGATGAATATTATTAGCAGAAATAGAATCAATCAAGTCGGTTAAACTTTCTAGGTGTTTTTAAGCTCCGGAATATCTTTGCCAAGCTTAGCTTTAAGCTAATCAAAAGCCCGTTTTGTGAGATCTATCAAGGAAGATCCTGAATGCTTAACGGACCTTCAGAGCATACAGAATCTTTCCTGGGAGAGATCTTGGTTGAAAAGGAAGAGCACAATAAGTCTTCTGGCTTTAGAAGCGGAAAGAGTTTGTTGACATCTCTAAAAGCTGTTTCATGGACGCCCTGAGTTAAAAAAAAAACTTTAAAGTTACTCAAACCCAGACATTGAAAGTGATGGATGTCACCACAATTGTACCATTTCACGTGGGTTACAAAGAGTTCTCCAGAAGGCTTGTTGCACACGACACACAGGTCGCGATCCCCCAAATCATCTACAATTGTGGAAGACGACCGGTCAGAGGAAGTCATGGCGCCATTAAAAAACAACGCTGAAGAAAACCAGTTCAAAGAAAGGGCTGGCGGGGAGATTTTAAAAGTCTGCATAGGAAAGTGAAGGAAAAATAAGTTTGTTTTCTTTTTTAGATTATTTATGTTGCAGAGACATGGCTGCGCCCATGGATTTGATTTAACAGCGCTTTAGTGCTTCAAGTCCCAGCTAAGAAAAAGCGCACAAGACACAAAAAGCATTAAAAATTCAAAACATTTTGACCTGAGTTTCCTTGAAAGTAGAGATACTGTATCTTCTCAGAGTAATGTTGGTTTGAGAATTTTGACCAAATTTGCAAAAGAACTTAATTAAAAAACGACTGCAGCACATAAATGGTTTATATGTTAAACATATGTGTTAACAAAACAAAGATACCACGATTATAATCATCTCACTGCTAATTTTGTAAAGTGATTAAAATTGTTGATATTAAAAACTATGTTTCAACAAAAATCTTTGAACTTGGCAAAAAATATGCGCTACATATTTTTCAGTAGCGAAAATACTTCTTGTCATGAGAAAAACTTTCTGTAGGTTTCCATGCTAGTGGAATAAGGCCTCCAAGCTATCACAGTAACCTCATTGGCAGCAAATCACTTTTTTATATATGTAAATGTGGAATATTCAACGTAAAAAGTTACAGTTTGTTTTACATGCGAAACTAGCTTGTTTTAAGCGGTAAAAAGATTTTCAGGCATATTGTGGTGTGAGCATTAAGTTTTTCTTTTGCTATAAAAAGACAAAGAAAAAGAGGAAGGCTCAACGCGAAACCATTATCGTTAACAACCGCTGGTACTTTTGGTTAGCGTGCTAGCTAATGCAAAAAGAAAATTGAGGGTTTATCTTTTTCTCATGCTGAAACGATGCGTTTGTGTATATTTTAAACATATACAATATTTTATCAAATACGTTAGCAAATACATAACGTATGCTGTATGCACAGTATAATATTGGTGGAATTTTAAAAAGGCCAAAACCTTTAACTATGACTAAATACAATATATTTTGCGGGAATAGAACAATTGCGTGAGGTACCAAATAATATGTGTTTTATATTAAATTTTAAGAGCTTTAAAGCCTAAATTTAAGCATGATTTATTGGAACCTGTGCCAAAAATAGACAAATAAGGAGTTTAAAGACGACGCGTGTTTCGGTACCATGGTCTCATCAGGTCAGATATTAACATTCTGTGATATACGTGAAATGTGTGATACGTGACAGCTTCAATCAATCAATCAATCAATTTTTATTTTGCCATCTAAATACAATGACAGGAAAGACACAAAAGCTAGTAAAAATACTGCACTTAGACTTGTATCTACCTATTTAATCACATATAAATATAAATATAAACATAAATATAATTATAACATAAAAAACAAGTAACATGCCCACCCATCACACTAACCAACCATGAAAATACAAAAAAATACAGCTTGAGTTGAACTGTACTCCACGGAAAATATAATTTTTCTGAAAATTGTCAACAGGACTTATATGCAAAAAGTTTAAAAATTGGAAGGGATTTATCAACTTCCATTAGAAAAAAGGTAATTAATGGTTTGGTCAAACCAGTCAAAAACACGAAACAGGACTTTTTAGTTTTTTAGACCGCCAGTGTATTTAAAGAGTCAATTATAGCACTGTTATGTGTAAAGTTATACTTTTTGCATTGAAAGATTGGAATCAAAGGCAGAAGTCCTGCCTAATAAGACCTTGGTGACAATTACAGGTTTATGAAAGAAAACCTGTTACCAGCTATTTGGGTGTAAATGAAACAAGCAAAAAAATCGGAAGATGATTTTGTGTGTGTGAAACAAAAAAACATTCCACTTTTTGTAAAAATAAAACAAAAATTCAGTAAGTAGAAGTTGTATGTTGCTTGTTAAAAAGTGGAGGTAGCGTGAAAATGAACAGATATGTGTGTTACGGACAAGTGTACTGGGTTCAATAAACCTAGTAGACTCCAAATGTGTGGGAGTCTGGCGGTTACTAAGCTTCCAGGGCAGAAAATAGGGTACCATAAGTGCCAAGACTGAATGTGAACCAGGGGCAGAATGTGGGCTGAGGGCCAAATGTAGGCCAGGCCTGAATGTGAGCCCATTAAGCTGAAAGTAATTACTACCTAGCTTAAAAATAAATACGGCGCCCGGTGACCACTATTTTGCCGTGCATACAATGTTGAGCATAACACACATGCTACAAATGTAAAATTTAGACCTGTTGGATGTTTCCTCCCAGTTTTGTCCCTAGTTTTCCCCAGATTTGCTCCCAGTTTTAAAATTAATAAAACACCTTCTTTAAAGTTGTGTACCCAAAAAAATACAAAAACTATTTGTAGTATTTTCTTTTATTTTTTAATACTAATCAATAGATTTTTAAAAAGGTTATCTTTCTTGCATAAAATATGATTTATTTCCGCGTAAGTGATGGTAAAAAATCTTCATTTGTACACCGGCATGCATTCAGTGCTCACTGAAACCCCTGTTGTATAAAACATAGGCATTTTCTGGGGTGTTGATTTTAAATATTAATTTCTGTTGTTGTTTTCACATTTGAAAACCTCAAAACGAGGGACTACTCTATTGGAAGGGAGCACCGCGCTCTCACAATACTCCCACATAAATCCCATCCACCCCAAACATAAGAATTTTCTGGGGTGCTGATTTGAAATATTAACTTCTGTTGTTGCTTTTAAATTTGAGAACCTCAAAACAGGGGGCCACTCTATTGGGGGCAGCACCGCACTCTCACAATATCCCCCATTTTACTATATTCACCCCAAACATAGGGATTTTCTGGGATGCTGATTTTAAATATTAATTTCTGTTGTTGTTTTACAATTGAGAACCTCAAAACGGGGGACTATCAATCAATAAATCAATCAATTTTTATTTTTTTCATCTAAATACAATGACAGGAAAGACACAAAAGCTAGTAAAAATACTGCACTTAGACTGGTATCTATCTATTTAATGACATATCAATATAAATATAATTATAATTATAATTATAATTATAATAGCATAAAAAACAAGTAACATGCCCACCCATCACACCAACCAACCATAAATGTACAAAAAAAGCTGCCAGCATTATGTTTCTGAAAGGATTCCAGACTCCATCAAAAACACAACACAAACGGCAACCCTAAACCAACATAGCAAGATTGCTATGATGGGTAAACAAATAATTGGAAAACAGTTAAAAAAAATAGATAAAAAACTAATATTAACATACATTGTAAAATTGGTTATTTTGAAACAACTGTTGCAGTACATTAGGATCACGTAATTTTTGATAAAAACTTCCCCTACTTCGCTCACAAAAATTAGTATTTAAACAATTCCACAACCTTATTGACTGTCCAAGTGCAGAAAAATCAGTGTGCATAAAATGTTTTTGAGGTAACATATATTCATGTGTATTAACACAAAGTCGAGCTGCTCTTCTGAGATTTTGTACATTAAAAAGAGAAAAGTCACTTTCTGGTGGTTTTCTTAGGTCATAGTGATAGCAGTAAATAAGTCTAGAACGAAAACTGGCTGTAGTCATTCCAACAGACGGAATTCCGTTTTTTCTTTGTAGATCCATGTAAGAGATTTGATAATCATTGTGAATCATTTTTAAAGCTGAATAGAGGGATTTTTCAAGTTTGAGCTGATCCTTCAAAAAAATTGGAAGGTAAATCGCCAAACCATATTACAAAAAATTAAATATTGTACTAAAAAATATTTGGTTGAAAACATTGGCACTAATATTTTTTCCAAGAGTTTTGATCAAAGCACCTGTAGACTTTCTTAAAGACGCAGCTTTATCTCAACATGTCTACTCCAAGAGAAACGGTCATCAACAAACAAACCTAAGTATTTATAAATTTTTACTCTTTGAATTGTTTCACTGCCCAGTTGGATATCAATATATAGATTTGCTTCTTGATTTGCCACTGAAAGAACTAAATATTTAGTTTTACTTATACTAACCGTTAAATAACGATTTTTAAAATATTCATTTATTAACCATATATCATTGTTTAAAGCCATTTCGTCTTGAATAGTTATTATTGGCTTGAACAAACAAAGATCGTCAGCATAAAGTATTAGTTTGGAGTGAGGAGACAACACAACAGATTATAAACTATTACAATATGCAATGTATAATAATAGTCCCAATTTAGAACCCTGAGGCACCCCGGTTTTAATGGGTTTTTTTGCGATAATGTATTTTCAACTTTGACTTTAAAAGTACGCTCAGAAAGATATGAATTAATATATGACAATAAGTTGTTACTGACACCAAACTCCTCGCCTAAACATTTTATAAGATTTTTATGAGGAACAGAGTCGAACGCTTTGGTAATATCAAAAAATACAGATACAACTTTTGAGGGCGTTCCATTTGCGCGACAAAACTCAAAACTATTGCAAATGTATTGTTCAAATATAATCAAAGCGCCCACAATGCTATGACATTTTCTAAAACCAAATTGTATGATAGTAAGCAAAGGATCTAAAAAAATTCTTAAGATTTCAATAATATGTGCTTCACATATTTTTGATACAACACTGGTTATAGAAATTGGCCCAAAATCGTTTAGCAGATATGTCATTGAGCTTTTTTGGTACCGGTGTGATTACAGTCTTTTTCCATACTTTTGGAAATTTACATTCAACAATCGATCGGTTAATAAGCTTGGTCAAAGAGCTGGCTAAATATGGTGCACAAATTTTTAAAATTTTAGGATGAAGCAAATCGGGACCGGGAGATGATTTTGAACGCAATTTTAGCAATTCCAAATAAACAAACTCTTCATAACATAAATAATCAGCAGGAGCGGGTTCATTCAGAATGGGAAATGCGTCAATATCTTCACGGTTTCAAAAGCTACAAAAAACTTTGGATAGCTCTTCTGCTTTTTCTGTTTTACTGACTGCAAATGTACCATCTGCTCAACAAAAAGAGGGCAAAGAGTCTTTGTTATTCCCTCTAAGAATCTTAACCGTTTTCCAAAATTCTGATTGGTTTTTAACCTTTTCAAAGCTTTTTAAAATACTTTGTGACTTAGCTTTTGCTATAAGTTTACGACATTTCTTTCATAAACGTTTAAACCTTTGAAAACACTCAAGATTAGCACTCTGCACATAATTTTTGTACGCCAGATTTTTCTTTTGAATTGTTTTTATAACTGAATTATTTAACCAAAAAGTGTGAGGCTTAATTTTTATAAGTTTTGTTGGAATAAATCTTGCGAAAATCTTGTTAATTTCCGAACCCCATAATTTAACAGCATCATTAACATTAGCTAAATTTTCAACCGAATAATCTAGATTTAGATTTGATAAACTTACAAAGATTGATCCCAATCAGATCGATGCAAACAAAAAACTTTACATTTACGCCTAAAGATAAGTTGATTCTCACCGTTAAGGACAACAAAAAGACTAGTATGATGTCCGTCACGAGGTGCACCAGGAAAAACATCGCCTAAAACTAACTGTTGACTACCTGTAATTATAAGATCAATCAGAGTTTGAGTAACACGCATAAAATGAGTGGGAAAATTTACAAGCTGCAAGATATTAAACTCATTTAAGAGTATCTCTAAAGACCCAAATGCTGGTTGATTTTTTACATTAAATTTTAGATCTCCGCCCAATATTATTTTTTCTGCATCTTCACCACACCCCGCGAAAAAATCAGTTAAAACGTTTACAGTCGAAACACTGAATACAATTTATATTGTTTTTTAAAATTACACGTTCCGAGCAAAAAATACACTTACTTTTAAACTCACCGCTATTTTCAGCTATTTGTGGTCCAGGATTTACTTCCACATCTGCTGAAAATAAGAGTAACCAAATAATTAAAAAAAATTTTGGTGGGGGGTGGTTTTTATTCTGAAACAACGCCTCTAACTTTGCATTTTTAAACAACTGAATAGCGTAGATTTGACTAATATTAATAACTATTTTTGAATAATTGTTATTTATTTTTTTCACGCAAACTAAAACTAAAATTAAACATAAAAGTAATGGCTTACCTGTCACACGTCCCATATTTGTTTTATAATTTTATTATCACAACTAAACCTTCCTGACCACTTCGAATTTTGACAATAAAAAAAATTTTTAATTCTAAAAATTTCTTCATGGTGGAAAATTTGAAGACGACCGCACAAAACAGAACATAAAAACATAAATAGCACTGCAATTCATCTCTAGTGGGGAGGAGCACCGCGCTCTCACAATAGCTCCACATAAATCCCATACACCCCAAGCATAGGGATTTTCTGGGGTGCTAATCATGGGTGGCGCGGGAGCGCCACGGGGCGATTTAGCCCCGTGGCGCCGCGCCAACCATAATTAGAGAACGTGGGTAAATTTTGAAATTCAGAACCTTCTTCTTCTTCTTCTTCTTCTTCTTCTTCTTCTTCTTCTTCTTCTTCTTATTATTATTATTCCAACGCTCCATTCTTAAAAACGATATTCCTCATTCGTTACTGATTGATCAAAAATAAACATGGGCTCAGTAGAAAGAAGAAGGAATTACGCAACTTTCTTAGGAAGCACTTTTTTCATTTAGGTCCTTGTTATCGATTTATTGATCAAAATAAAAAATTGAAAATTAGACAAATAAAAACTCCCAACCGCACAATAACAGCCTTTCGGCAACAATAAGGATTGTACAGAGCAGACAACCAACATCCCCTCATAAAAACCGCACAAAAATAGCAGACCGGTTTTAATTGGTGGCAGAAACGGCGCCAGTTCCCAGCGCCATCTGCTTCAACCGCGCGGAAAACGGCAAAAACAACAGAGTACTTTTTTTAATTCTTGCATTACTAATGACAAAATTAATTCAAAGTTTTATTTATTAAAAAATAATAATAAGCGTCGGTGGCGCGGGAGCGCCACGCGCCGCTAATCATCGGTGGTGCGGGGTGCCAACTGCAATTTAACCCACGGCACCGCGCCAACTATACTTAGACAACGTGAGTAAATTTTGTTATTCATGTTCATCATCTTATTATTATTATTATTATTTTTACTTTAAAAATTATAATTGCAATCATTGGCGCACGGCATCGCGCCAACTATATTTAGAGAACGTAGGTAAACTTTGTCTGGAGCGCATCTGCACCGCACTAACTATAATTAAACAACGTGGGTTAATTTTGTAATTTAAATTCATCTTCTTCTTATTATTTTTTTTATTTTATCTCGGCAACGGAATGATTATAAACATATGTCATTGCGCAGCTAAAACTATAGTTTATTAGGCTATTTTTTAATTTAATTCAAAAAAAGTGGTAGACTAGCCTTGAAAAATGCTCTAAGAATAGAGCAGGAAAAAGGGGCGATTTTTCCCCGGGCGTATGTTTAGACAGAAAAGATGTAGACTAGTCTGAGATGGACATTATGTGGACTATAGGAAATTTGCATTTGGTTTGGCCAGCTGCTCACTAAATAAAAATTTCTACGATATGATAATGATTTGTTTATACATTGATCTAATCACACAGCACTGTTGCATTTTTTTTAGTTTGATGAAATGTCAATTGAAAAAAATCATACTCACAGCAATCTTTGACAAGCGCGAAATCGCCACTTTTTCAAATTTATAGTTGTTTCTTAACATACAAATATAACCTTCTAATTGAAAAAGTGGCGATTTCGCGCTTGTCAAAGATTGCTGTGAGTATGATTTTTTCAATTGACATTTCATCAAACTAAAAAAAATGCAACAGTGCTGTGTGATTAGATCAATGTATAAACAAATCATTATCATATCGTAGAAATTTTTATTTAGTGAGCAGCTGGCCAAACCAAATGCAAATTTCCTATAGTCGACATAATGTCCATCTCAGACTAGTCTACATCTTTTCTGTCTAAACATACGCCCGGGGAAAAATCGCCCCTTTTTCCTGCTCTATTCTTAGAGCATTTTTCAAGGCTAGTTTTAAATATTAACTTCTGTTTTTTTCTTTTACATTTGAGAACCTTCAAAGGGGGGTTTAGTCTATTGAAGGGGCCACTGGACTTTCACAATAGCCCCTATTTTACTCTCAACCACTCCAAAAATATCATTTAAGGGTTTTCTGGGGTGCTACCCCTAATAAAGTAGACCCTGTTTTTTGCGTTTTTAAATGTAAAATCCAGTAAGTTTTTGTTTTATGCTCATCCAAATTAAAAATTAGTTTATCTGTTTTTATTTCTAAACATTTTTTTTTAAATTTTTTTTTGATTTTATTTTTTTTGAACACCATAAAAAGGAAAGTTAATCCCCTCTTGGGACGCTCCTCGTTGCAGTCTTAATTTACCCTGAACTAACCATAAAAACACTATTTTAATGTGTTTTTTTGAGCCCAAATACAACTATAATTCTTTTCTTTGACTTTACATTTGAGAACCACAAAAGCATGTCTACTCTATCGTGCGGTGCTATCTATCTCTAAGTGCGGTGCCGCCCCACAAAAAAAAAACACACCCCTTTTGAGGTTCTCAATTGTAAAATCAACAAACAAAGTTTATATTTAAAATCAGCACCCCAGAATGTAAAAGCAACAACAGAAGTTAATATTAAAATGAGCACCTGAGAGAATCTTTATGTTTAGGGGTGGATGGGATTAAAATGGGGCTATTTTGCGAGCGCAGAGCTCCCCCCCCCCCAAATAGGTTAAACCTCCCCATTTTCGAGGTTCCTAATGTAAAAGCAACAACAGAAGTTAGTAGTTAAAATCAGAACACCAGAAAACCCCTACGTTTAGGGTGGATGGGAGTAAATTGGGGACTATTGTGATAGTGTGGTGCTGCCCTCCCCCCTCTCCCAATAGAGTAGACCCTCATTGGAGGTTATTAAATTTAAATTCAACATGTATGTATGTTATGTAGTGTTCTGTGTTAACTTTTTGCCCCCATTGCGTGATGTACGAAATTCAATCAATGATTCAGAATAAGAAACAGTCATTTGGTTCTCTCTTATATAGCATACCATTGCATACACACATGCAGAGCGTCGCCCCACTTCAGTTAAACGCTAACTAAAGGAGATCTCCTCCAGGGAACGTAAGTGCAAATAACCCCATTTGCATACTTTAATAACTTCGTTTTAGTTAAATAGATTTACAATTTTTGTTGCTAATTATACCTTTCAGGCCATGAAGCTTTTGTACTATTTTCCTTGAGTTTCAATATTTGTAAATAAAAAACTGGGGGCAAAACTGGGGGGAACATCCGAGGAGTTTCAAACTCTTTATCATATTTTAGGAATAAAAAAAATTTTTTTCTTTGAGAGACGAAAAGGTACCTTTTTCAAGAACAAGCGAGAAGGATTGTTGGTGAATCATTACGTAGCAAAATGAGAAAAACATAAACCCTCGATTTTCTTTTTTGCATTAGCTAGCACACTAACCAAAAGTACCAGCGGTTGTTAACGATAATAGTTTTGCAATAACCAGGCTGAGCCTTCCTCTTCTTCTTTTTATAAAAAAAGAAAAAAATTAATGCTCACACCAGGATATGCCTGAAAACTTATTTACCGCCTAAAACAAGCTAGTTTCGCATGGTGCTTATTTGAAAAACAAACGATAACTTTTTGCGTGGTATATTCCACGTCCACATATATAAAAAAAGATTAGCTGCCAATTAGAATACTGTGCTAGCTTCAGGGCCTTATTCCACTAGCGAGGAAACCCATGTGAAGACAGAAGTCTGTCCCTGACCCTGGGGTGGCGGGGCATCCGGCCTTGTCACCCTGACAACGTTTGTTCCAGGGGTATTTTAAAGTCACTTCAGGGTGAAACTCAATGAAATTTGCGTAGAAAGGTTGGTGCCTAGTAAACTTTTTTTTTCAATAAAGGGTAAAATTCCAAGAACTTTGTAAGTAAATTTTGTTAGAAATTTTCTTTATTTCAGAGATTTTCAATTTACCTTACCTTAATTAAATACCTAATTTTAACAATCATTTGTCAATACGAGGTCAGACAGATATAATTCAACCATAAATTGTGTTTTTCTGTTATGAAGGATTTTATTTTAAAAAATCTTTGCAACTACTTTAATTTAATATACAATCCAATCTAATTTTTTCTATGTTTAATATAAGCAACATTCCAAAAAGTGTTGAACTCCTATATAAGCAAGTAAGTAAAAGTAGTCCATTATAATGAGCCTCTCCATTTAAATGGCACCCTCCGTTATAATAACATAGCACTCAGTTTAATTCACGCAAATAAAAATGAAAAGGAAGCAATGATAATAGCATTTATTGATTTTATTTTATTTTATTTATGCTCACAAGTGTAATACTGTCCGGACCGAGAAGGACCAAAACCTACCCCAAAAACGGTAAGAAAATCAGTGACAAAGCTAAACCTAAGCAAAACCTAAGCTAAGCCTAAGCGAAATCTAAGATGAGCCTTAGCAAAATTTAAGTCTGAGCAAAACTCAGGCCTAATGCCCAAGCTTAACCAAAAACTAAGCTTAAGCAAAACCTAAGCTAAGCCTAAGCATAGCCTAAGCCTAAACGAAATCTAAGCTAAGCCTAAGCCTAAGCAAAACCTAGGCTAAGAAAAACCTAACCTAACCCCTCCCCTGTCGTTTTTGAGGTATGTTTTGGCCTTCGACCTCCGGACCACATGAGTTTTCTCCTGTCGGACAGTATTACACTTGTTACTATAAAAAAAACTAAATCAATAAATACTATTATAATAATTTCAGTTTGCGCGACCTGAAATGGCTACTATGCTATTATAATGAGGGTACCATTTAAATGGAAAGGCTTATTATAATGGCCTACATTTACTTACTTTCTATATTTACATTTACTTACCTACATTCCTATACAGGAGTTGAATATTTATCGGTATATTATATATATTTTGATATAAATACGTATATTTAATTGTTATATTAAATGTGTCTTTTCTTATTTTTTTGTAGATTATGGTTGATTATAAGATATAAATTTTTGATTTTATTTCACACTATTCTTAAACAAAGTAAAAAAATTATAAGACTATCCTAAAAATATATGCATTATATAAAATTGATAGATAAGCAATTTTTACTACTAAAAACAAAATTTATTTGAACAAACTTTCACAATATTTGCGTCCAACGGTTGGATTTATTGCCAGATTTTAGTGGTTACGTCGCGTTAGCGTGGCGTAGCCTCGCTACTTAAAAAAGTTGCAGTGCTTCACAAAACAACCAGCAACTCTGCTTTTTGGCAAAATTTTACATATGCTCTTTCTGATGTGGAATTTGATTTGTGACTGTGTAATAATTTGATTTGTGGCATTTATGACTTTATTTTTTTTATTCTGTATTCCACACAATTTTTGTGCTATAAAAGTTACTAAATTTTAAAAAAAGATTTTCAACAATATATTTAATTTCACTCTGAGAAGTTTAAATAATAAAAATTATTATTTAAAGCATTTTTGTTTCATGTGTCATAATAGATGCAATTAAACTGTATAAAAATTTCAATTATATAAATATCATTGGTACAAGAATTTATTCGATTTTTTTAATATATTCCTTTTCGATTTTTTTTACATAAAGATTGCTATTTTTTCTATTTTAATTGTATTGTCATTTTTACACGCGCCAAGGACCCTCCCATTTATTTTTTAATAAAAACCTAAATTTTATATTAAATTTATGTTTCAGTTAAATCAAGTTTTTCGCAGTGTTTTATAGGTTTTTCTTGGTATTTTATAGTCTTAAATTTAAACTTTTCTCCACGGGAGGTATTCAGCTCAAATCGGGTACGGGGTCTTTAGAGCCACAAGCAGGGAACTTGGAGCCATGAGAATTTTTTTGGAACTTGGAGCCACGAGCAATGGGAACTTGGAGCCTTTAAGAAAAAAATTTTTGGGGTTAAATTTAGGTTTCGCTTAGGCTTAGGTAAACGTTTTAGCGATTTTTATTTTCGGCTCCAAGTTCCCTACTTACGGCTCCAAGTTTCCCACTTACGGCTCCAATTCCCCTATTTTCGGCTCCAAGTTCCAGCTCCAAGTTCCCAAGCTTCTATCGACCCTAAATCTCAAATCGTGTGCTCTCAAATCGTCCTGAAAGGACCTATTGCTGCTGTTCTGCCTTTGGAGCTCACTTGGGGATTCTATCCACCCCCATTTCTGGGGACTAGGGTTAATCTCCTTTGCTTGTTGTGCTTATGCCATGTGATCCTCGTAAAATCAATGCTTTAATGTAATGCATATTTTCTTTTTAAAATTGGTCAGACTCACACATGCATAATACCAATTGGTACTCACATAAATTAAATAGTAAGTAACTAACCTCAAACTCACAAATAATTTAATTGTGAATATTAAGTAATGCTCAGCTCACAATTAAAATATGGTGCTCAATGCATCCCTGGTACCGAGTCAAACTTTTTGTCTTTGATTTTGATTTTGATTTTGATTTTAATTTTTCGTGAAAATCTTATCCCTGCCCCCAATAGCCCACAAACTTTTTTTCATAAAAATATCTCCAGTGGTTCAGGAGATATGACCCTCCAAAAATAGCGTTTTTCGACAATTTTACCTAAAAGATTGCTCAATGGGTATTAAAATTTAATGCACTAAAAAGAAAGCGGCTATTTTCTACATGAATTTGATACCTTGACCGTTATGATTAGTGCGGTATTTGTCCCAATATTGCGTTTCCCGAACAAAAAAACCTCGATTTTTTCGCTAAAAATACAAAGTGTAAGCAAAAATGCTGGGCTTATTTTTTCAAATCACCGCCGCCCTTTGGTGTTTTTAACAAAAAAAAATCGCTGTTTTTTTTAGTATGGGAAACGCAATATCTTTACAAATACTGAAACAATATTAACTCAAGGTCAAGGTATCAAATTAAAGTAGAAAGTAGCCGCATTCTTTGAGTGCATATTTTGTAATCTAAATTTTCATACCCTTTGAACAATTTTTCAAGTACAGAATTGTAGAAGAAGGTCATTTTTGGAAGGTCATTTGATTAAAAAAGTTTTGTGGGCTATTTGGGGCATGGGTCAGGTTTTCACAAAAAAAAAAAAAATTGAAGACAAAAAGTTTGACTCGGTACCGCACCTTTAATTTAAAAAATTTGCTTAATATTACTTGGAGTTCTACTATTGAAATTATTTTTTTTTATTTTTTAATAACTCCGTTGTAATTATGTAAATTTGTGTACCTGTTTGATATTCACATAAAAAGAACGTTTCCTTATTTTTTTGGAAGTCATTGATTCCAAAGGTTGGGCCAGTAAAGAGGGTTGTGTACTTTTTAAGTGTGGCTACATTTTCTGCACCACCTATAAACCAGCCCGTTATTATTAATTATAATATATTTTTTGTTACAAACATGTGTAAATAATATTATGCTTATAAGTTTTGGAAAGATGGGACGCAGGGGTAACCAAAAAAAATCCAACTTTTTCCCTATCGTCCCTATCCACCACTTTCTTTTTTCCTCGCTTTGAATGTACCTTATTTCCTCTGTAAAATTTTGTCTCTAAAATAAATTCGTTTAGATCGCTGTGCTTTTAAAATATTAATATTATTATAATTATAATTATTATTAATTATAATTATAATTATTATAATAATAATAATAATAATAATAATAATAATAATAATAATAATAATAATAATAATAATAATAATAATAATAATAATAATAATGGGCTGGTTTATAGGTGGTGCAGAAAATGTAGCCACACTTAAAAAGTACACAACCCCTTTACTGGCCCAACCTTTGGAATCAATGACTTCCAGAAAAATAAGGAAACGTTCTTTTTATGTGAATATCAAACAGGTACACAAATTTACATAATTACAACGGAGTTATTAAAAAATAAAAAAAAATAATTTCAATAGTAGAACTCCAAGTAATATTAAGCAAAATTTTCAAATTAAAGGTACGGTACGGAGTCAAACTTTTTGTCTTCAATTTTTTTTTTTTTGTGAAAACCTTACCCCTGCCCCAAATAGCCCACAAAAATTTTTTAATCAAATGACCTTCCAAAAACGACCTTTGCAAGATAGACGTAACTGAACGAAGTAGATG
>JASAMX010019077.1:0-10233 GCA_030248175.1 Microlaimidae sp. YZB2_3 | reverse complement strand
GAATAAAAATTGGCGGACATTTAATATATAACAATATGATCAATATCGTACACACTTCGAGCAGGAAGCAAAACAAAATAAATAATCCGGACAGTGTATTAGCGTGGCAAAAATTCGCGAAAAATCGCGAAAACCGCGCGCATTCAACGCATTATAAAAAAAATTTAAGCGAACCGATTTCGCTCAAACTTTCAGAAAAAACTCAGAAAAGTATGTTTTAACAGCAATAAAAAACCAATCAAAAGGTAGTTTTAAAAAAAAAACTAATTAAATAATTTTTTAATTGCTTTTGTAATTTTGGAAGTTCGTCTCTCACCTCATTCGGAACAATGAGTTAAATTTTCAATAGACCAGATTGGCATTAAAGTAAACCAAGAATGTATACTCAGAAATGCATTAAATTATTTTTTTTAAATTTTCTTAATACATTTATAGCTTGGAGGTATCCGATTTCTGTACGATAACATAATAGAATCTCTGGAACACTACAAGAAATCCAACGGATTCGGCTGCATATTGGCTCATAGCATGGGGCTGGGAAAGACTCTTCAGGTATGTTGCTAGTTTTTTATTGTGCGGCAAAAAGCCTCACAATCGGCGTTTAATACAAGGACGTGTAAAGCCTGGGTCATGCACAAAAAAGGCAAAAAAATGACATTTTAAGTTAAAATAGCTTAAACTTGTCAAAAATAAGTTAAAAACTGCAGAAATTTTCTTAAAATAGGTTAAAAACAGCAAATATTTTTTTAGTATTTTTTGTTTGAGCGGTTACTAATAAAAAGGGCATTTCCAGATCTTGCATTCGTCTCCCGTTAATATAAATTGTAGTTTTAAGGTGTCTATGATGACTTGTGTAAATCATAAAACATTTATGTGAGTAATTTTGTAATTTTTTCTGCCTTATTTTATTAATTATTAATGCTGCCTTATTTTTTCACAATTGCAAAAGTAATGTGAACTGGTGACAAAACTTAAACTTTAAAATCGTATATCCCAATAGCGGTGCAAAGGATTGATACAGCGCTTTTTGTTTGTAATTATTGTATATCTTATGCTTTTGGCTATCAGCTAAAATAAGTTATAATATCAAATCATCTATTTTGTTTTTTTGTAGGTGGTGGTATTCAGTGATATATTTCTTCGGTATACGGATGCTAAAAAAGGTGAAGTGTTAACAGTTGTTTCCGAAGATTTTTGTGTGGTGGGACGCTTGGTGTTTGGGAATTTAGTCCATAGCATTTAATGTCTGTTGATTTTGTTTCTCAAAGGATTCACGCCGTCGATTTGACACAGTTTTTGCTTGATTTTTAGGTTTCGTTCAGGCTAAGTAAAACGTAGAAATTTAATTCTATGATGGTTTATTGCTAATAAATTGCTAAAACATTTCACTGTTGCACTCTTTGGGATCAACTGCTCGTTGATCAAATTTTCTAGAATCGGACGTTTAAGTTTTTCGAATCCTAAAAAGAAGTTCCCGATTGAAGTTGCTTTACTGACTATAAATGGGCAACTTTCCAAATTTTAAAAAGAGCATTTAATGCATGAGTTTATTTAATTAGTTTCATTTAATCAAATTCAATTATTTAATTAGTTTAATTTAATCAAAAATTTAATGCATCATTCAATCAAAAATTTAATAACCCATTAACCTGCAGTTCCATTCCCCCTTTTCTCAAAATCCTGGAGGTGGACATGCAAACCGTGTGAAGTGAATATATTAATACTATCAAGAATATATAACAAAAAAGAATATCCCACTGTACACTAAAGTTTTGACCAAAATTTTGCTAGAAAAGTCAAAAATGCATAACTGTGTGCGACTTTTCCCGCAAAAAAAATCCGCCATTTTTAATAGTATTTCCGCGCAGCGATTAAAAACGCAGTTTATTTTTCTTGCAAAAAACATTTCTTACAAAAAAAAGACAACTTGCGCATGTGCAAATTTATTAGTAAAATTTTGTTCAGAAATTTAGCGTATAGTTGGATTAAGTGTATAGTCCATCTCTTGTGTTATATATTTAATTCGTAATATTATTTAGTTCAGTTTTTATGTGTTTATCGCAGCTTAAAACAACCAACCCGTCTAGTTTAGGGTCCACTTCGTCGTTACTATGATATAATGAGTCAGAAGCGTCACAAAATACTCGTAACTGTAACTCTTAGTATCAACGAAATGCCATGTTAATTTTATACTGATTGTGACTCTTTGTGTCAAAGTAGCAACGACTTTGTACTATCAGGTCGCTGTGTAAGTTGTGACAATAATTCACAGGTGTTACGTCGTGCACGGCTATTGATTTTTCAGCGATCAATAGGCGCGCGTTATTCTGTTGCAAAGCGTAAAACCTATTAAACCTCTCACGATCGAGTTTCGTATCGGCACCAAACACATGGTTAGAAAGGGGGAGGGGAATGTCTGGGGTACCCACAAATTTTAGGAGAGGTGTCGGCAGTTTTGAAAGTTTTGGGGGTATAACCCCATCCCCCGCCTTTGTCCCGCCTATGGTTGGGAACGACGCGTCCTCTTCCACTTACCCCCGGTCACCGTTCACGCTCTCACCTGGACGAAAATCCTCGCTCTCAGTTCTGATTATCGTCCCGCTGAACACCGTCCAAAATTGGAACCACGAATTCGAGAATTGGATCCCGAAGTCCCCGGACGACGCCCGCCGGGTTCGCCCCCGCCAATTCCCAGTTCACGTCCTAAACGACAGTTACAAGACAATCTCCGCCCGATCTGGACTTATAAGTAAGCTGTTACTGTTCGTCAGTCCGTCCACTTGTTCGATTTCACCATCAATAAGTATTCACGTATTTAAATGAGGTATGGAATTGTCAGTTTTGATGAGAGGGTCACAGTAGAAAATCGCCTGCTCCTCTTCGGGGCTTAGAAATAGCCATGTGTATGATTAATGCCTTTAAAAACTTTTTTATTAAGCTTTTAATCAATCGGTTTAATATTAGTTTTTGTATTTTCAAGAGTTTGGGGGTTATAAATATACTTTTAATTTTGTGGAAGTGGCTTCCAGTTTTGTGAGAACAAATTAAATACCGACCGAATTTCAGTTACAGAAAAATTAGCACTTTTGTAAAAGGACACGAATAAATAATATCGTAATACAATGTAGCAAAATTTTTTAGGGTTGGCTGGCTTAGGGTTAGTAATGATAAGCGCAAGCTAAATTAAGTTTCAATTGGCTTTTGAAACCGAAAAAACTTGGGGCTGATAATTAAAATGGGCTCATAATTAAAACCACGCTGAAGGTTTAATTAAAACTGATCCCTAAGGTGTAATGAAGATGTAATGCCAAAGGTTTAATAAAAACTGGTCTTCTGGTCCAAAAGAAGTGTTAATGTGTGTGCATGTGAAAAGATATTGTGTTTAGTGTCTTTGTGTTTTGCATTAAATTTGCATTTGCATTGTGTGGGCAGTTTGGTGATGTGTATTGTGTTGGGTTGATTTTGTCTAGGTAGGATTGTGGAAAGAAGGTTTCCCCGCCCTGAGTTGGGCGAGGGCTCTTCTAACCCCGCGAGGAAGATTTTCTTCCTCTTTGTTTATTGCCGGTGCTTTTGTTTGGAGTATTGGGTTTATTGGAGTGTTGTTAATATGGTTTGTTTTCACTGTGTTTGTGTGAATTTGTTGTTTTAGTGTTTTGTATATTTTGTTGTGTGTGTGTCTGTTGGAATGTTTGTTGTGTAGTTGTTGTTGTGGAAGACTGTTTTCTTTTTGAGCCTGCTGGGTGCAACTTGTTGTTTTAGGTGGTTGAGTGGATTTTCTGTGTACATGGCTGCCAATTTTACTTGTTTTGCGTGAAGTTGAATGTGTGTTACTAGTGGGATTACTTTGGCCTCCGTGTGTATGATGTTTGTGTCTGTAGTGTACCCTATTGCGACCCTGAGAGCAGTGTTTTGTATTTTTGTAGTTTGTTGATTTGTGTGTTTGATGCTGTGAGCCCCAAATTGTGCTGGCGTACTCGATTATTGGTCGAGCTTGTACTTGATTATTATCGGCCTTGTATGTGTGTATTAGTGTTTCTTTAGATTTACCCTGCGATGTAGCTGTGAGTGCGTTTATGATTTTGAGTGTTTTGCGTGCTTTATTATGTGTGTTGGGTTGGTTATGTGTGTGTTGAATGTAAGCTTGGGGTCAAAAGTGAGCCCCAAGATTTTTGAGTTTTTGGTTGTGATGAGTATTGTGTTCTTTATTTGTAGTGATAGTTGTATGTTGAACTCTGCAGGGTCTGGTGTGAATAGTGTGGATGTTGTTTTTCTTGCATTTAGTATGAGTTGGTTGTTGTCTTTCATGCTTGTATTGCGTGTAAGTGTTGTATTTGTTGTTGTGCTATGTGGTGGTTTGGGTGTGATCCGTATATTGTGATGTCGTCTGCGTATGTTATGATGTGTATGTTTGGTGGTGGTTCTGGGATGTCTATGTTAAATAGCGTGGGTGAGAGACAGGAGCCTTGTGAGACTCCTGTTTTTATGAGTTTTTTTTTTAAATTGTGATTGTTGTATGTGGTGTATGCTTTGCAACCTTTGATGTAATTGTTTATGAATTTTGTGATCGTTGTTGGTATTTGTGTTTTTGCGAGTTTGTGTATGAATGTGTGGTTGTTGACAGTGTCAAAAGCTTTGGACATGTCCAATGCTACAACGACTGTGCGGTGTGGTGGTTTTGGTTTGTTAAAACCTGCTGCTATGTAAGTGTAGAGTGTTTGTAATGCTGTGTATGTAAAGTATTGTGTTCTGAAGCCGTGTTTGTGTAGTGTGTTTCGTATGTTGCTGGTGATGTATGGAAGAATGATTTTTTGGTGTTTTTGTTGGGTTTTGGTATTGGAATGTAGTTGGAGAGTTTCCAACTTTGCGGTATTGTGTTTGTGTTGTAGTGCTTTGTTGCCAAGATGCTTCAGGTGGTGTATGTTTGGTGTGTAATAATTGGCAAGACCATGTGGGTTGTTAGTTGTATTGTTCAGATGTGGTTACCCCGCATTTTGCATGTCTCAGTGTGGTGTGTGTTTGTTTTTGCATCGTATTAGTGTTTGTTTGTTAGTAATATTTATGTTGGATATGTTACATGTGCCGTATGTTACTGTGGCCCTGCGAATAGGGTTAGTCTCGACGTCCTCAGCGCGTACCAACTGAAGCTCCAGCCATAGCGCGGGTTTCGGATCGGAGCTTGGCGAAAAGGAGCCAACCGGTTGGAGTTAGATTCTTTGCGGTCCAGATTTGAAAATGATGCGTTGATTGATGTTGTTTTGCATCGTTCTGCATTCCCACGTGCAAGCCTGGATTCTGGGAACAGAGTATCGATGTTTTTTTTTTATTTTTGTAGTTTATTGTTGGATTGATCCACTTAGTAATATTATTGCACGTATAAATGTGCACCGAGTCTTAAAAGTTTATCTAGTTAGATTAATTACTTACTTTTAAATTAATGGCGCACTATTCTTAACCTAAACATAGTTTTCCAAATTAACGATAAACGAATTGATAATAAAGTTATTTTAGGAGAATGGTCGAAAGAGGGCGGTGTCTTGATTATGGGATACGAAATGTTCCGCATCCTTGTCACCAAGGACTTTGCCAGCCCTTACGAAAAAGCTCAAAAGTCCAAAAAACGCAAAAATGCTGGTGCAGAAGTGATCGATATTGAGGAGGAGGAAATGCAGGAGTCCTTGGTTGAAAGTAATTTTTTTTCTGTTATTGCCAGTTATCGGCCGTGAGGAAAGCTGCTACATTTTTTGGGCGTTTTTTTTCTGTCAAATAGTGTTATAAAAATATTCCAGCTGGGCTTTTTTAACAGTTTGGGCTTTCGGGGTATAAAGTAAAGTCCTTTCTCAGGACCACCCTGATTATAATCAATCTTGTTAAATATCATGTTAATGCTGGCTGGTGCTTTCAATTAGAATAATCAATAATAACTTAGAACATCGGCATCGGCAATGTCAGAATAAGTGAAGACCGGTACATATTGATACTAGTGATGTTCCTACCCTCCAATATCATGCTCCGGATTTTCGGCCATATAATCTGAGAGAGGATTCTGGAGCTCCGTCCCCTTAAATGAGCGATTTTAGCTTGTATAAACTTGAAAAATGTGTTGGATTATTTTGTCGGCATTTTTAGGAATGTTGATTGTTTTTAATAAGTTTTGAACGAAAAATTAGTTTACAAAAAAATTTACAAATTTTTAATTATTCACGAAACTAGTACAAAAAAAGACGTTGCTTCAAAACTCAAGTGGAGCTCCGGAAGCATTACTAGTACTTAATACGTAATAAGTAAAGGCCAGTAACATAACTATAACTTTATTATATTCATTCGGGTTTGTTTTTTAAAATCTAAAGTAAGTCACATCGCAGTCATTTTTATTATGTGACACAATCTTGTGTAAGCGCAGAATATCAAGTGTGAAAATTGAACTCTATAGAAAAATTAAAATTAAAAAAAAAATTTAAGCGAGCATATCCAGCAAATGTATTGTCATGGCTGCAGCCAGGATTTTGCGACAGGGGGTGGGGTGACTGCAACTACATGTTATTCGGACAAAAATACATTCTATCTAGTGCTTGTTAGAAAGCGATAGGGGGACACGTTCCTTCTCTTTCCAACAGGTTACGGCCATGATTACGATTTATGCGACTGATTTATTACTGCAGATTTTAACCTTCTGTCCGCGAGGTGTGCGCGCATAAATTTATTTTAACGCATATCACATTTTGTACTAAAATTGTACGTACAGGTATGAAAACGGCCCTGTTGGACCCGGGCCCGGACTTGATCGTGTGCGACGAAGGACATCGGATCAAAAATCTCTCCACCGGAATTTCCAGAGCCCTCTCATCCATAAGGACCAGGTAAGCAATTTAGGCTTACGTACGGTATTGGTGGTTAGCCTTCAGGATTTCGGGGGTATACCCGAATGCGAACCCTCATATTAAGAGGGGTATGCAATAAGTTTCCGGAAGATGTATACTCAAATACCCTATTTTTGGAGTTTTTAGTGCTGTGTGTGATTCTCCTGCCCACCCATGCTTATGGGTATAAAATCATTTTTTAAGGGAAAGTAGGTTAGCCTATTTGGATTTTTGATGTTCCTTAAAGATTCAATTTTGAGCTCCGTCCTTCCTATTTTCGTGGTTAATTTAAAAAAATTATTGAAGAGTAACACCGTATTATCATTTTTTTTTAAATTTTTTTGGATTGAAAGATTGAATAAGCTTTAGATTAATGACTTAAAGGGCAGAGCTCCGGAGCTTCCCCTCTTTAAATGGCAGACACTCCGTAGCAGGATGTTTCTCACAACTCCCCAGCTCACTTATGAATTCTGGTTAAGACTAACCTGTGACTATGCGTTTATTTATCATGGCTGCTGCCATAAATGAACACGGTCACCGAAGCTAGGGGGGTGTTTACTCCGGGTAAAGGACATTTAAAAATCTAGGGGGGTCGAATCTCCCCCCCTCTCCCTCCTAGCTTTCTAGGGAGGGTGGACCCGGCCCGGGGTGGAAGATTTTGAAACCTAGAGGAGTGTCAGGTGGGGTTCAATGTCCGAAGCAAAATACTTTTAAACCATCCAAGGTTTAATAATAGTTTTTTTATAAGATAATACTACATTTTATTGAATAAAAAGCTATATTCTGGTATAAAAAGTGTGCAAAAACATGAATTTGTGTTAAAAATTTACGTTTTTGGGAGAAAATTTAGTGTAAAAAAGTACTTAAAATTTTCTCGGGAGGAGAGGGAGTTGGGTCAGATTTCAAAATCTAGAGGGGGTCAGGGGTAAAAAATTCCCTTGCTCATCTATGGCTGCTGCGTTTTTTAACAGCAGAACAACATTGCGTACATTATGTCATGGATGATACTTAAGACCATTTCAAAATCTAGTGGGGGTCAGGGGTAAAAATTTCAAAAATTTGGGGGGGGGGCTTGGATTTTTTTCTAAGGGGGGGTCCAAAATTTTAAAGGCTAGGGGGGGTTGGACCCCACACTACCCCCCTTGTTCATCTATGGCTGCTGCGTTTTTTAGCTGCAGAACAACATTGCGTACATTATGTCATGGATGATACTTAAGACCTATAAACCCGCCTTGTTCTCCGAGTTCTCTTTTTATGAATTTAACGGGTGGACAATCGAATCGGTCGGGCAACCAAAAATAGGAGAAAACTGCATAAGGAACGTGGAATTAAAATTTTAAGACCAATTAAATTAATTTAGCGCCAATTAAAATTTTGCGGTTAAACCTGCCCACGGAAAGTTGGAGACTTGTACCATCTTCGATAAAGAAGATTTCCCAATTTTAACTTTTCCTAAATTTTGAGTTTTTCTCAGAAGCTTTTCTCCTCCCATCCTCAGATATTATGCTTACCTGCAAATTTTTTCCAGTCTCAATCATTTTTTAACTGACTTTAAGTTTTTTTTTCAAAACTTACTAAAATTGATTAAAAAATAGTCTTAAAAAGCTGATAAAGCGACTTCAAATATATTTCAAGCTTAAATAAACTTAAATTGATCGTTTAAAGGACAGAATCCTGAAACTCCGGAGCTCCTCCGGAGCTCCCGCTGCTTTAAATGACCGGAGCTCCGAAGCATGATCTTGACCTTGAAGCAATATCACACACACAGGAGGAAACAGAAAAAGAAGATGAACATTACATCAACATATAACTTTCTTTTAGGCGCCGCGTTGTGCTGACCGGCTATCCTTTGCAGAACAATCTGATGGAGTATTACTGCATGGTGGACTTCATACGCCCCCAGTATTTGGGTTCCAAAAAAGAGTTCAGCAACATGTTCGTCCGCCCCATTGAAAACGGCCAGTGCCTGGACAGCACCCCGTCCGACGTCAGGCTGTCCCGAATGAGGGCCCACGTTCTTATCAACATGGTCAAAGGATTCGTGCAGAGGTAGGTTTTGTTTTGGTGTTTATTCGGGTTTAATTTTCAATATGGCTTATTTAGGCTTTTGTCATTATAGACGCAATGTGGCGCGTTATAAGTGCACTAAGCAAATTTGTTTGCCATCTATGAACAATGTCCATCCCCCGATTATCGTTTAGTAGATACTGAATTTATTTTTTAACGAGCGATGTATAATACATATAGTTCCGTTTATGCGTGCGCAGAGTTACCTTAATTTTGAAAGTGTACCCCAAAAACCTTTATTGTATTGTGACTATCATAAAATACTCGTAATTGCGACTCTTTTTAACGTTTATCACAATATAAACGTTATGAGTCAGAGTCAGTGGCGCGCCCAGGGAGGGTGGCCCGAAATCCGGCAAAGCCGGGTTTTTTTCGTAAGGGTGACCCTTTTCTTTTTTGAATTTTGGGAGAGAAAAATTTTTTCTTTAATATTAATACAGAAACATAACATTCCTGATGCTTTCCAAAAGCATAATAATATTCAAAAAACCAAATTTTCGCCGCTTCGCGGATAGCTTAAATTGGCAATTTCTCTTAGTTTTTCAATTTCAAATCGATTGTGCCGTTCAATAGTTAAGGCATACATGTCAAATCAAACTACTATAAACACTATTAACGTTTTAAACACAGGTTTTTAATTTAAAGGGATAAGAAACCTTAAATTTTGTAATAAACATCATCCTGGAATTAAAATTTTTGGAGTATTTCAGCGCCTGAAATTAAAAATAATTTTCTCCCCCGGGAGGCATTCTGCCCCCTGGACGCCCTGACAAGAAGCTCCGCCCCTTGACCCCGCTGGGGAGCTCTCGCTCCCCAGACCCCTTATTTCTGGGGGGGCTGCCGCCCCCAGACCCTCCATCTGCGTAAGTATTTATCCCCCTTCCAGACCGTCCCCCCCGAAATGAAATCCTGGGCACGCCACTGGTCAGAGTCACGTTGGTTTTATACTGATTGTAAATTTTTGTGTCATCGTAACTACGAATTATTATTTTTACTTTTAATTGCAGAAGGACCCACGTGCTCCTGCAGAACATCTTGGCGCCCAAGGTGGAATACGTGCTGTTAATGCGGAAGTCCCCGGTGCAGCTAGAACTCTACCGCCGCTTCCTCGGCTACTGCGGTCAGAACAGCGAGAGAGCCTACGACGACCCATTCACCTTGATGACGTCATCACTAAACCCCCTCAAGGCCTTCGCTGTCTGCTGCAAAGTAGGCTTGATTGATCAGTTTTTCTGTGTCCTTCTTTTTTCTTTCGTTTGCGTTCTTTTTTTTTGTTATTTGTTTTGTAGTATTTTGTTTGTTTATTTTG
>JASAMX010019076.1:0-19462 GCA_030248175.1 Microlaimidae sp. YZB2_3 | reverse complement strand
GAGCGTTTTAGGTTGTAAGTCCATTGATAATTAGATTGGGGGTACCAGTTACTGTTCCATGAGGCGTCGCGGTTAATCTCTTTAACTCCATTCTATAAAAAAACACAAGTAAGGAAGGGAACAAAAAAAGATAACTGCTAACTTTTGTCAAAGAAAAATTTTGATTTACATACTCAGTTATAATTAGCTGTGTGTAGTAAGCAATTAAATAGAATTATTTTTATTACCTTGGTTTAATTTGTTTTTTAAATTTCAAAATTGGTATAGTAAAAACCAAAAAAAACCCGATTTTTGTTGGAAAAAGACTATTGTCAAGAAAATGTACCATTAGCATACTTTAAGCAAGAATATATAACACAAGAGAACGTATTGTAAAATAAATTTTTGACCAAAATTTTGCGAGAAAAGTCGCACTTTTAAATTTGTGTGCGACTTTCTCCGCAAAAATCCGCCATTTTCTGCTAGTTTTCCCGCGCTGCGATTTTTAACACAGTGTTAGTTTTTTCGCAGTGGGACTTCTTTTGCACTCTATGCTGCTTTATTCGCACTGCGATTATTTTCGCACTGCGAGTCTAGCTGTGCAACAAAAAAAATACAGACGCTGGTAGTGATTTTCAATGGAGTAAAACACTTCCAAACTTGTTTTATTTAATTTTAAAATGTTGGAAAGTTAGTTTATAAAAACTAGTTATATTATATATAGTTCATTAAAACTAAAAAGTTTGTACATCTTAAGGTTAAAAAACGACTTTTAATAATTTAAACACAAAATTTTTGCTCCGTTTTGTTTTTATTTTTTTGTTATGCAGGCAGATTTGCAGTGCGAAAATAATCGCAGTGCGAATAAAGCAGTAGAGAGTTCCCAATGCAACACTGTGTTAAAAATCGCAGCGCGGGAAAACTAGCAAAAAATGGCGGATTTTTACGAGAAATGTCGCACACTAATTCGAAAATGCGACTTTTCTCGCAAAATTTTGGTCAAAAATTTAGCGTACAGTCGGACATTCTCTTGTGTTATGTATTCTTGCTTTAACTATTATATTAGCTAAGTACTAACAAATAAAAATGTTTTTTTTAACTTTATATATTTTTTGTTTTTTTTTTTTTAATTTTAAAGTTGTAAAACTAATTTGATTTCAATTCAAATTTAATCCTAATGTAATTTTAATTAAGAAAAACGATTCAGGGGCCTATTTCATAAAAATCGCTTGTAATTAATGTACATTTGTAAATTAATAAACGCATACTTTTCGTGTGTATTTTTTAAATAAAAAGTATATATTAATAAAAGTGTGTTTAGAATTTAAAAAATTACAGATTTATAAATTTTGTAAATTCCACACTTAAACACGTATTTTTTAATTAATAGAATAAGAAAAAATTATTTTTACAGAGATCTTTATGAAATAGGCTTGAGGAGAAGTCGCACTGTTTATTACTACACAAAACTTACACCGAGTGAAAAAAAGCTGCGCAAAATTTTTTTACAAAGTATGGTCGATTTTCAATTAACTTTGCGTGTGTGAGATTTTAATATAAAGTTTTAACTAAAAATTAGCCCTCATCCGACATTTTCTCGGAACTTTCATTTTTATATATATATTAAATAAAGACTCCAAATTAGAGACTTAAGTGTTTATATAAAAGATTTAGATAACTTTAAAGTGCAGTAACAAGCCTTATGTACCACAAAATGGCACTTACTTCATTCGATGCTGTTTGTTTTGATTCATAAGTAAAAATATGAGGAGTACTGTCGATGTTAGGCCGTTTGTGTTCACCGTTTACCTAAAACAATTATGATTATTTAACTAAAAAATGCATAAAGCACATGTTTTTAGCATCACGATCATGGCAATTAATAGAAACAAATTTAGTTTTTATTAAACCTTTTAATTATATCCATCTTCCCTGCCTTTTATAGAATTTCTGCTCAACAATCGCACTGCAATTGTTTGGATTTAGATATTAACTGTGGAGACCATGAACTTAATACAAACGTGTTAATAAAACCAAATTTAAAATCATAACGCTTGTGCATAAACATTGGCCAAAAAAAACCTTTAACAACAAATACCATTCCAACAAAAATAGTGATTTTCTTGCGCCAATTTGAATACTAACATTTTGATTGTTAAATTTATTGATAAAAAAACTTGTTAAATTCAATCGATATCATGAAAAACTCATGAAGATCATTAATATTGGACTGCAAACCTTGATATCTGGAAGCAATCTAAGCAAAACTCAGATTTCATTGCGAAGCTATAATTTATCATGATAATATAAATTTCATGTTTAAAAAAATGTCAACATTTTTATTAGTTTTAAGACTAATTAGTGTGAAAGTAATATATAAATTATAAAAATAGAATAAAGCGACACCTTGTATGTGAAAGATGAGTATTCCGGGTTTGCTGAAAATGTTCCGTCAACATTGACGTTGACTTTAGGATGATTTACGACTACCTTGCTTTCATATTCATATTGCTGAGGAGACTTCCACAACACTAAATGTTGGGAACGGTACAGTACATTATAATATTGTGGTATTATTTACAACAATTATGGGGTGAACAGTCAGCGCAGTTGTTACAACATTTTTTTGAGTTTCACAGTTGTAAAATAATGTTTTGTTTACGTAACAAAGGGGGTTTTATATTTTAGATGGTGTACATTAAATGGTAATGTTTTTTTTGGAAGGGGAAAAGTATAACGCTAAACTTTACATGCTCCCCTAGAACTACATTAAAAATTTTAAATTACTATAGTTATAACCCTTCAGACTGAAATTAAGGGCCTAACCGCTCGCCGTCAGGAAGGAAAGAAAAATAAACGCGCGAGAATAAAAATAATAAAAAAAAGTTGGTAGGGATAATGTAACCAATTATTAAGTTGCGTCAGGTGTTTTTCTGCTCGAGATATTTTCTGGAAGAACGAGTGGTTACTTTACTACCCTGCTGTTTTCACCCTGATAGAATTCGTCTTTTGTTATTTTATTCCATTTTTTATTTATAAAGTTTTGATATTAGCATAAATGTAGACAATTTATTTTTTTGCCAGTTCCTAGTATAATATTGTACATTATATTATATACAATACATTCCTGGTCCCGTGAAAGGCTCATTTCAATCGTTGCATCGAGAAAAATGTTTTTTAAACTTTTCACCGTTCGACCACCGGCACAGCGTTAAAAAGGGACAGACGCGCAAGGTTAAAAATTGTTAGTCGCATACTCCCTACACACACCCGGCGCGCTGAGACCATTCAACTAACGGCATGTTAACTACCGGCTAAGTTAGCCGGCTGTAGAAAATTTTCTCTATTTATAAATTTCTTTAAAATAGTTTTATAACAATAAGCAATAGTTTTAATATATTTGTTGTGGTCAATCAAAATAAATAATTTTCCAACGCTGAAATTAAAAAAATAATTTGAAAAATTGCTTTAATGTCTAAATAGATACCATTAGCTTTTATGTAAAATAAATACCAATTATATTAATAATAAATAATATTTTTCAATTAAAACCAAACAAAGTTGTGAAATTTTTTAAAAAGCGAAAATTTAAGCAATAAAAGCCATTTTTAGTAATTGGGTGTGGGTGTAACAGGTGGGTAGTTAACCAGTTGTTAGTGGATCGGCCCCTGGTCGCCCGCCGTTAATAACCCCACGAGTTGAAGGAATAATACCACAAAGTTATTATAAGCGCGTTTAAAATAAGTTTTAGTTTTTATTACGTTTAATAATTAAAAACTGTTTCAGAACTTTAAAGGCACTAAACACATATAGTACATCATTAAAAATATTAAGAATATTAATTATAAACTTGGGGTTTTTTAGCGGCACTTTTTAAGGGCTTTAAAAAGTTCTTTTTAAAGTTTTTTGAAAGTTTAAAAGCGTCACGAAAAGTCAATTCATTTGAATAATTTAATTGTTTATTAGTTTACTAAAACATAATTATATTTATTTTTATCGCACATTTGTTTTGTTGGTAAAATATTATAAATTGAAACTTAAACTAAGTGTTTTATATAAAGAAAGTAATGGGCTGTAGAAGAAGGTCTTTGTTCCACTCACGGACTTTTTAACGGTCAAAAATCAAGGGCCGGTGTCGCGGGATATCTTTCCCCCCTTCTTTTTCCCCCCGGAAGATCTATCCCGGTAAAAAGCCGGGATAGTTTTTCCCCCGGAAAAACCATCCCGCTAAAACACCGGTTAATTCTTTCCCCCCTCGGTAAATTCTTTCCCCCCGGAAAGACTATCCCGGTTAAAAACCGGGATATTCTTTCCCCCCTCTTTTTTATATTGTTGTTCGTTTTTTATGAATTTTAGCTTGGTTTTAAGGTTTTGCTTAGGCTGCTTAGGGAAACTAAGGTTTAAAATGGTTAAGGTAGTTCATGGGTTTTATTTTAATAATTTTAAGAATTTATGAAAGTATCATGATAACAAAATAATCATTTTAATTTAATGACGTGTTTTTGAAGAATGCGCAGAATTAATATTATAAACTTTATGCAAATTTTTGAAGGGGGGAAAGAATATACCGGTAAAAACTTTCCCCCTGATTATAACGCTAAAATAAAAAATTACAAACAAAATTAAAATCGTGAGTAAACATGTTTTAATGGAATTTATTACACAAAAATTGGTATTTGAGCTAATAAAGGTGCAGCTATTCAAATTATTTTTAAAAATTCTAAGTTTATATGATTTTAAAATTAAAAAGCATGGGGGAAAATCTATCCCAGTATATTCTTTCCCCCGGGGAAAGAATTTACTCAGGGGGAAAAGAATATCTCGGGATAGTTTTTCTGGGGAGAAAAACTATCCCAGAATAGTTTTTCCAGGGGAAAAATTTTTAGGGGGGAAGGAATATCCCTTGACACCGGTCCACTAAACACGTGCTGAGTTGGTTCTATGTTTGCAACATGTTTAAAACGGTTGTAAATCTTTTAGTTTTCTGTTCTGTTTTAGAAACGTCTTATAGAACGCTTCTTCTAAATGGGATAATTTAATATTTCAACAGTTTTACACATATTTATTTTAAATCTATGCCACTAAAGTCTTAACCCCCAGTTGGCAGTTTTGCTAACCTTTAACTAGAGGTTATTGCCTTGTATTCAGATATGATTCGGATAACAAATATGCATAAAATTTTTAAAATATTAATTAATGCTATGCAGGAAAAAAGTTTTATAAGATTTTTTAGGAAAAAAAAATCTTATCATTAGTTTTAAACAGCTTATTAACATAGCACCTAGTCAGAACGCATTTAGTGGACCGGCCCCAGTGCACCATGTGTGTTTAGGGAATACACGCCTAACTTTTTTTCAATCTTGCGCGCCTTTCTCTTGGAAACGCTGTGACGTTGGTCGAATAACGAAACGTTTGAAAACCGTTTTGTGCGATGCAACGCTTGAAATAGCCCTTCAGAGGACCAGGCAGGACTGTATAATATAATATAATATAATATGATATAATATAATATAATATAATATAATATAATATAATATAATATAATATAATATAATATAATATAATACAATACAATATCTATATAATATAATATAATACAATACAATACAATACAATACAATATAATATAAATATAATATAAATATAATATAATATTATTTTATATTTTTTATTTTTATATTTTTTTTTATTTTTTTTTTTTTTTTTTTTTTTTTTTTTTTTTTTTTTTTTTTTTTTTTTTTTTATTTTATAATATATTTAATTAAATATAATATAATATAATATAATATAATATATATATAATATAATATAATATAATATAATATAATATACATAATATAATATAATATACATAATATAATATAAATATAATATAATATAATATATTTTTTTTTTTTTTTTTTTTTTTTTTTTTTTTTTTTTTTTTTTTTATATAAAATATAATATAAAATAATATAATATAATATAATATAATATAATATACAAATATATAATATAATAAAATATATATATAATAATAAGAATAAATAAAAAATCATATACCTTCAAAGCTAGCCGGAGTGCTGTAAACATTGGTAGAACCAGTAACTTTGAGGTGGCTGGGGAAATTAGATTCTACAGACGTTTGAAGAGTCAGGGCTTCTTTGTTTGGAACGTTAGCTTCCACACTGACAGACTGGATAAGAATATTGTTTTGCATACTTTCCTGCAATGATTTTAAATGCCATTTTAATGTTTTTTGAAAAGGTTAAATAATCGAAATGCTCTAATTCTGATGATATTTTGTGGTTTTTTTACTGTCGATTCCGTTATAATTTTGCCAATTAAAATTATGCCAATTATGTTTTTACCCCTATGAGCATTGTTATTAAAGTTGCTTTAGACTTTAAAAAACGATTTATAGTGTATTGATTTAATCAGCTAATTATATGAAATTTTTGAGTTAGAAACCGAGATTTATCTAGATAAAGTGTTTTTTCATGTAAATTTAATCATATACAGTGTTTAAATTTAATCACACAAATTCATAATTCAATTAAATTAGAAAACTTTTTTTAAAGAAGGGCGCAAATTTTGCTGAAATAATAAAAAAATAAAAAATTTTTAATTTTTAGTTATTTTTTATATTAATTTTGCTAATAGTTTGCATATTTGTTTGCACGAACTTATGTTTTTTCACAAAAAAACTTTGTAGCCTAAAATAAATAAAGTATTTCTGAGTTTTATTTTACAGTTTTTTACTAAATATGTAGCTTTAAAACAGTTACAGTTCAGGCTTATGCATATTTGTTTGCATGCACTTACGTTTTATCTTACAAAAACGTTGAAGCCTAAAATAAATAGAGTATTTATGAGTTTTATTTTACAGTTTTTCACTTAATAGCTTTAAAACAGTTACAGTTTAGGTTTAGTCTTAATACAATGTATTATAACAAGAACCTGATATTCTCCTTTGGCTCTGTAGACTGCGCTGTTGTCGATTGTGAGTTGTCCATCAACTGTGGCCGACCGACCTTGACCGCGTTTCAGGTTACCTTCAACTTTTATTTGTTTGTTGGGAACTTTTAGTTGCACTAAAGAATAAATTACAAGCAATTTAAAACCACCTTTATTTGTGCCAAAAATTTTGTTAACAGTGTGAAACTATCCGTTGCGAATAGTTTTTATAAAAATTGTCGCAAAAAAACTTTAATCCTGATGAAACAACAATAAGTTAAGCTAATATAGTGTTATAATTAATTTAACAAAAAATAAAATCTCTGTTTTTTTCAGCAGTTCAACTACATATGTAAACTATTTTATGCCCATTAAAAAAAGTAAACATTAAAAATGGCAAAAACATAAGCAGGTAAGCAAAAATCAATAAATAAGTGAATAAAAATTAAGTGTACAGTTAAAGAAAAAATACTTTCAATTTGTCTTCCTGTATTGTCAGCTAGCTTGGTAAACATGTACTCGAACAACAAGTTTCGGTTAACAGTACTTCCAGGTGTGTCAAATGAGAGCTTGACTTTGTGATTCTGAAATTACGTGAAAGTTGTGTTTTGTAACAATTATAAATTAAAACTATATAGTACATATTAATAGTTAATAAAATACTTTATTTCAGCTCTAAGATGACGCTCGTACAAAAAACTTTAAATTTTTTTTATTCAACAACTGCATTGTTAAGTTAAAAAATCTTGTTTTTTTTGTAAATATTGAAATTATTAATGTTAAAAAGAGAAACAGAAACAAAGATATTTTAAAGGTTTAACAGCAAAAAAGCTATACTAAACACCAAAATCGCAAAAAAAGATGTGAAGTATTAAAAATTGCAAGAAAACAAATTAAGGAAAATAAGTGTTTAAAAATAATTTTAAAATAAAAGAATAACACATTTAGAATAGAGAAAAACTGAGACATGAAACATTTAGGATAGAGAAAGTTATTTAAGAAAAGGTTACCACGACGGTAATCTAATATAAAAAGTTTAATTACTTCTCAATAGCTTTTCTCGTTCTTAAAATAATTTAAAAAAACATTTGTTTGCTGTTAATTTTTATTGAAAAGATGTTATATAATTATACATATTTAACTTTTGTTTTAAAACGAATTTAAAAAAAATCACTAATAATTTTACATTTTCGTTGTTTTCTGCTACAATTTCCGCTTCATAGCTATTCAGACCGGTGTCTGTTTTCTCAAGAATCACCTTTCCTTCGACTGGAAAATTTAACTAAAATTAACATCTATTAAAAATAAATATATAAAAATATTAATGAATTTAATTTTATTAGTGATAGTTAATTATTCAAACAGCTGCATAATAGTTAAAAAACAGGATGAGCATCACAAAATCAGTTTTTAATAAAACTTAGACACATAAAAACCTTGAATACCCCGCTTCTTGATTGTGGGTAATTAATTTCGCCACAGAGTTTCAGTCCAGTAATCGTGGATAAAACGCTAGATGAACATATTCTTTCTTCCTTCATTAAATTAGCTTTGTGTGGTATTTGATTATTGTCAACGACGTTGTACAATGAAGATCTAAATGTTTTCATACGCTTGTATATTGTTTTTAAAAATATGTCCCGCACATGTACAATTTAATTTTACAAATAACAACAATTATTGGTTCAATTCAATTTTAAATTTAAATTAATTGAAACCAGTTTAAACTGTTTTACAATACCAATATAAAAACTGTGTTCTGACAAGTCAAACGTTGATATTTTTGTAAAACTAATTTAACTATTGTAACTTTAAAAAAACGTAATGTGAGCATAATGATGTACCCCCACGCCAGGATTTTAAGGACCCTCATAATGTCATATAGTACTCGTTATCACTTCATATATGTTTTGCTCTGTAGGAATGGTTGTAGGAGGAGCTAAAAACTGAAGATCTTTACGTTCATTGGAGATTATTTTTTTCCAAGCGTTAATTGGCTAAAAGTGATTCTATAACGTCATAACACTGTGAAGATCTTTAACATTAAACAACTTTCGTTTATATGGGAGGGTTTTGCTCATGATGCCAGAGATTTAATATATTTTGTGCTAAGTTTATAAATAATATTATTGTAATATTATTATCTTTCAAAATTTGTTTTTTTTTAAATCTTAATTTTTTTTAATTAAGGTGGAACGATACAGTTGCAAAAATTTCGCCAATTTTCCACAAAACAAGTACTCGGGGGTTTTCAGAAGTTCTGATGACGAATCTGACCTCCGTTTTTTGATTCGACTTCCGGGAATACTAGGGGTGTTGCGACCCCCCCCCTTTGGGGGGCATTTTGACTATACACTGGTTTTACCTCAAAACCCCTTAAAACACGTACTTGGGGTTCAATACAGTATTAAATAATGAACACTTTTTAATTAAAAAGTTAAAAATTAGAACAAAAATTTTTTTGACGTTAAAAATATTCAAGTCCCAGGGGGACTCGAACCTAGAGACCCGATATTCCGAGTCCGACGCTCTAACCACTTGGCTACTGCCCCGTCTGCAAGCAAGTTTTAAACAAACGTTTCTAAATGTAGTTTCTCGGCGTCAAATCAAAAAAATATAAATGAAAGTTTAGTCATTTGATAGGAATTAGTTTGTTCCTAATTTTTAACAAAGCATTTGTACCATAATTCCGAGCCAGTTTTTAACGAAATCTCTACTATCACTTTTTTTTATTTTTTATTTCAACAATTTTAGCAATAAAACAAAATTAAAAGACTTTAATAGTAGGGATTTCGCTAAAAATTTTTGTGGGCATGTTGCATTGGTGTATCTAACATAAGTTAAGTTTTTATTACGTAATATTAACTCTGGTTCTGTTAAATTGGGAAAAACTGTTTTAAAATGTCTTTTTTCAATAAAGCATATCTCGGCGTGGAATGGTCCACCAAAAATGTTAAGGATACTGAACTGACGGGAAAAATATCCTTTTTTCCAATATATAGTTTGCTTCTGCCCATCACGTATGGCACGAGTTATACACAAAAACCGACAAGGTATCCTAACTATATCGTTCCACCTTAATGGAATATGTTACAAAAATTTCTGGAAAGGTAAAAATATATTAACAACAACATATTATAGTTTAAGTAACCTTTTGATTACTCTTTAAAGTGTATAGTGTCGCAGGTGAGAAGTCCGTTTTATATGGACTGAGCGTCAGAGCAGAATATTGGGTCGCAGGAATTTTACTTAATAATTTAATTTGGACTAATTCAACAAAAAAAAATCGAAAATTTGAACGTTTATATGGGATTGGTTGTTTGTTGTGATAAGCTTTAAAAGATGGTCGTTAAGAATTTTTGTTTTAAATGAATTTTTTTATAAAAAATTAAGAAGAACTAAGGTCAATCCTAAAAAAAGTTTAAATACAAAAAAATATAGCTTTTTAACATCGATAAAAGAGCTTGGTTTTAAAAGCTCATTGCTCACCCTAATAGAGAGTTCTCTTAATTTGATCAAACATTTTGAAATTCTATTTTCTATCATAGCTGCTTTATTTTATCCGCAAGTATGTAAGATTATTTAAAATAATTACATAATATATGTTTTGTAAAATGGTTAGTATACAAAGACTGTGCAAATGGCCCATGAATTAAAAAAGAACTCTAGTAATCTTAATACCCATGTAATATACCCAGTATATACCCAAGTAATATATACAAATGTAGTAGTTTTAAAAGCAAACTTTTAAACTCATAGGAAATGGCAACTAAAGCTAATGTCTTCCAGGCTGAAATTAAGGGTGTAACCGCTCTCCGCGAAGAAGAAATAAACAATAAACCCATGAGCGAGAAAAATTAAAAAAAAGTTTTCAGCGGTTATGTAACCAATTAATATTTAGTTGCGTCATGTGTTTCTCTGCACGTGATATTTTCTCAAAACACGAGTGGTTACTTTACCACTCATCTATTTTCACCCTGATAGAATTTATCTTTAGCTAAACGCTATATGTAAATATTATGTTATTTTAGAGTTATTTAATTTCGATTTTAAAACATTTTTTAATATCCTAATGACACCCTGTTATGTCTGTTTATTGGTAAACAAAATACTTAAAAGTGCGGTGCGGAGTCAAACTTTTTGTCTTCGGTTTTGATAATTTTTTTGTGAAAATCTTACCCCTGCCCCTAATAGCCCACAAAATTTTTTTCAACAAAATATCTCTAGTGGTTTAGGAGTTATGACCCCCAAAAATGGCGTTTTTCAACAATTCTGAAAGATTGTTTAATGGGTATAACGATTTAAGTTACAAATTATGCACTACAGCGGCTACTTTCTACTTATATTTGATACCTTTATTGTTAAGATTGGTGCAGTATTTCTTGAGATATTGCGTTTCCCGTACAAAAAAACGGCGATTTGGTTCGCTAAAAAAACCAAACGAATGCAGTGATTTGATAATGTTTGCCCAAAATTTTTGCCCTGATTTCGTATTTTTAGCAAAACAATCGAGGATTTTTTGTACAAAAAACGCAATATCTCGAAAAACACTACACCAATCTTAACAATCAAGGTATCAAATTAAAGCAGAAAGTAGCCGTTTTGTTTGAATGTATAATTTGTAACTTAAATCGTTATACCGATACGTGTTGGATGTGCGCCGCCAAATCTGCCGCCAAACTGCCGCCAAACCGCCGCCAAACTGCCGCTATTTAGGAACTAAGGCGTGAATGTAAAAAAAATTTATAATAAGACGGTTTTAACTAATTTGTAGTGTATTTTTCTAATTTTAAAATTTACAAAAATGTGTTATAAATATAAACTCGGTTTCACTCGACTTTTTTAAGGTTAGGTTTTCGCGTTACTAAGCCTAAGCAAAGCCTAAAAACATTATTTAGTTACATATACATATTTAGTAACATATAAATATGAGATTAACATTATTTAGTTACATATAACAGAGTTAAAACCTTACTTTTTTAAATGGCGGCGATGTGGTGGCTATTTAGCGGCAGTTTGGCTGCAGATTTGGCGGCGCACATCCAATACGTATACCGATTGAGTAATTTTTCACGTACAAAATTGTCAAAAAACGCCATTTTTGGGGGATCATGATGACTCCTGAACCACTGGAGATTTTTTGTTGAAAAAAATTTTGTGGGCTATAGGGGGCAAAAGTAAGGTTTTCACAAAAAAATATCAAAATCGAAGACAAAAGTTTCTTCGCACCGCACCTTTAAGACTCTAAATGGTTTTTAGTATGTTCCATTAACAGATTTTAATTTGAATTTTATCAACTACTGTGTAGCATTTTTTGATTTAGAAAAAAATTTGAATTAGCTTTCAAGCTGCTAAACTCCTTACTCGATCTGAATGATTTCCATCCTGTCGTCCGGAAGTTCCGTTCTGGCCTTAATTGAGTTTTCTGTCATATGTAAGCTGGTCTTTACTGATGTAGAAGAGTGAACACGAGTGATGACTTTTAGTCCTGTTTTAAGATTTCGGGTGTTTACAGACATCATGGATGATATTTCCAAAGCTGCGCTAAATTTAAGGTAATCGATAACGAGACTTGATGGTTTTTGTAGTTGTTTCAGATTATAATAAGTACGTATAATTAATACAAAAAAACATAATATTAAAACCATTAAAACCATTAAAACATAGCTCAGTAAATTTCTTTACTGAACTGTTTTGTTGGTTATTAAATTTTTGTATTGGATTTAGTTGTTTTTTTAAACTATGATTTAATTTGTTTTTTTTTAAAATTATTATGTACCATTCTACCGAAACATTGATTTAACTTAAAATAGTATCAAATCTTATTAATAATTGAAATATTTAATTATTCTGTAAGAAGTTGTTTTGCTTTTTATAATTAATCAAATCCTAATGTAGAGCGTAGATGATTGAATGTCATACTTGATTTGTAAAACTTGCTATGATTAATTTTTTTGGTTAACAGTTTACACAATCAAATGCTGAAGTATTTCAAGCTAAAATTAAGAGATTACCGCTTCCCGCCAAAAATAAATAAAGAATAAACGCAAGCCAACAAAAACAAGAATATGTCGTCAGTGCTAATGTAACCAATAAACATTAAATTGCATCAAGTGTTTGCCCGCACGTGATATTTTCTCAAAGAAAAAGTAGTTACTTGACCACCTTCACAATTTCACCCTGATTTAATTCATCTTTAGTTGAAGTTTTCTTATATTCCGAAAAAATTCCAGTTGAAAAAATCATGCTCAGAGCAATCATTCATAATCGCAAAATTACTATTTTTTTAAATTATTAGATGTTTTTAACAAATACAAGTATACAACTTTTAATTTAAAAAGTGAAATTTTCACGGCTGTCAAGGATTGTTGTAAGCATGATTTTGTCAACTGCCATTCCATGCTATGCTATTTAGTAAGCTGCACATTACCAAATGCTACTTTACTTTAGTCCACATATCTTATAATAGTTTACATCCTTTCTGTTAAAATGTGCGCCTGGTGAGGAAATCGCCCTATATTTCCTGGTCCACTTTCATAGTATTTTCGACGGCTAGTTATAAAAGCTCTAACCTAGGACGTAAGTCGGATTCGAGGTCAACCGTACGTTCGCCTTTTAAAATTCGACTGAAATCCGCTTTCCCGCCCAGTTCCAGATTAATGGCCGCCGTTCCGTTGACAGCTAAGCGCAGGGGGAGACCGCCAATGGTTGGAACTGTGACAGTGGAGTCCAGAAGAAGGAGATTCTTCGAAACTTGAATCTAAAAAATACCTGCCATGGTCGATTTAAATTTAGGTTTATAGGTAAACTTGTTAAACAGATTGGTTAACAAATAGAGCGGTTTTTTTATGGGTGGCGCGGGATCGCCACAAGGTGATTTAGCCCCGCGGCGCCGTGCCAACCGTTATTAGAGAATGTGGGCAAATTTTGAAATTCATGTTCATCTCCTTCTTCTTCTTCTTCTTCTTCTTCTTCTTCTTCTTCTTCTTCTTCTTTTTATTATTATTAATAATATTATTGTTATTATTATTCTAACGCTCAATTCTTAAAATCGATATTCCTCCTTCGTTACTGATTGATCATAATAATAATAATAATAATTTATTATCAATTAATATTAATATTAATATTAATTTTATTATTTAGCAAATATTACTCTAGACTTTGCTCCAAGACCCTAAAAATCAAAAGCCGCTACAAAATTCTATATTAATATTAATATTAATATTAATATTTATTAATTTATCATGATAATAATTTATTTATACGTTGAACTATTTACACAGCATTTTTTTAGTTACATTGCATTTTTTTAATCTGATGAAATGGCAATTGAAAAAATTATACTCACAGCAATCTTTTACAAGCGCGAAATTGCCGCTTTTTAAAATTTATAGTTGTTTCTTACACATACAAATATAACCTACTAATTGAAAAAGTGGCGATTTCGCGCTCGTCAAAGATTGCTGTGAGTATAATTTTTTCAATTGTGATTTTATCAGATTAAAAAATACAATGTAACTAAAAACTGATGTGTAATTAGTTCAACGTATATAAATAAATTATTATCATATGGTAAAAATTTTTATTCAGTGGGCAGTTGGCCAAATCAAATATAAATTTCTTATAGTGCAAATAATGTCCATCTCAGTCTAGTCCACATCTTTTTTGTCTAAACACACGCCCAAGCAGAAATCGCCCTTTTTTCTGCTCTATTCTTAGAGCATTTTTCAAGGCTAGTTTTTAATAATAAAAAGCTCTAAATGATCGCTGACCGTTTCTAAACTAGGTTGTTTGTGATTTAAAATAGTGTACACAGTAATGCAGTAAACGAACCAGAACGAATCGTGAGATCTGGCAAATAAAAAGACAAATTTATGAAAAATTTGTATTTCCATGTAGCTAAAATTCTCACAAATACTATAATGGTTGTATTTTATTAGTGAAATATCATTGCTTAATCATTTATCATTTATTTTGTCACCACATAGGCTTAATATGGATTGTCTATTATAAAATTTAATTTTATAAGATTAACTCACTTAAATTTTTGCCACGCGTAAAATAATAAACTGAATTGCGAATTGCTAGATAAATTGTCATGTCATCTATCTAGCCATACGCAGTTCATTTCATAAGTTTGCGCATTGCAAAAATAACAGGTGGTGGCCGAAATTAGGAGGGGCTGAATTTCAGTCATTTACTAACATCAAGGCATATTTTACAAAGTACAAGCTATCAATTACGCTTGGTAGGCCTTGGTAGGTCTGGTGGGTTGCAGAATTGCTGTTGAGTATTACAGGAAAGTTTGCTATTAGGATAAATAATATGTGATACCAAGTACTTTTGTAACGCACCCAGACCTACCCAAGTCTAATATACAACTTGCTCCGTGTACACTATTTAACAAAATTATTGTTCGTAAAGATTGTCATATTTCTAATTATTACTAACAGTTATTTAAATATAATATTCTTTGTAACAAATATACATCAGGAACACAATTAAAACGTGAAAAATTATAGTAAACACCTACCGAATTCTGCTTAGCTAGATACTTGATTAGACTTTCAGTGTTTGTAAAGCGCTCTATATCGTTAGTGATGCTATGCGTGTTGTATCCAGTGTACAGAATATCGTCACCAAATACTCTAAGGTATGCTGAAGCAGAAAATTCTCTGCTAGGGTTTTGGCTGCCAGCTACCTGAAAGAGGCGATTTTCATAATTTAAAAGTAATTTTTTAAAATAATAATTTCTTGATTGGAAGTATAAGTAGTTGTTAACAAATTAAGAAAATATAGATTAAAAAATAATTGCTATAATTAATGATGCAATAAATAGCAAATATTTACTGAAGAATGAATAGTTCGAACTCGGTTGTTGCTGGGCTCACTGTTGTCATTATTGGAATTAAACCCATAATAAGCGTTGGGATTGCTAAAATAAACATATTATTAAATTTTTGGTTTACAAAAAAATTAATCTCATTATTTTAAAATAATAAAATTTAAATAAATTTACGGTGTTATTTTTTTAGTTCATTTGACGATGTTGAGCCACCAAACTAGAAGTTATACTGTATTAATTATTTAATTAGGCGTAATATAGTCCATATCACGCACATAAACAGTCGCAGACCAACAAACAAACAAACAAACAAACACATACATACAAAAAATGCACGTACAATATAGACGCATGCAAACTTCCAAATACAAAAATAATAATTATGCCCACGCGCCTACAAAAATAAATAACGATTAGTCTAAGGACAATAAATAAACAACTACCAATAACGACAATAAAAAATAAACAACTACGCGCATACAAACATAGCATAGAAACAAACACGTTTATAAACATTCATAATTTACTTATTTATTTATTCATTATTTAAGATCAAATATTATGCAGGACTTTGAAAAGTATTTAGGTATATATTTTTCTTTGTGGCTTTTTTCATTTATTTATAGGAGTTAGTAAAATCATACTAAAAATCATGATTTTTTTCTTTCGAGTCTTATTAATTTTTCATTAATTATTTTTTAACTTAAAAGATTTTAAGTTGTGGCCAAGAGAGCTCTTCTAAAAACTATACATTTATTTTATCCTTTTTTTGCGTTGAATAAGGTTTTATTTTCGCTTACGCGCTTTCTTACCTAAAATAACCTTCTGGACCATAAAGTTTGTCAATAACTCTGTCCAATCCTTCAACTCTGGCACCAACTTCAAGCAGGTTTACGGACTTTCCAAAGAGATGAACAGTTATATTAGCGATACCTAAGACAATTATTATTGAATCTAACTTATGAATACGAATATTAAAAACACTATGTTGGATGGGGAATACCATTTTTGTAAAGTATTCTAAAGTTTAAGGAACTTTGGAATAAAATTTATGAGAATAGTTTGCGTATTCTTGATTTGTAAAATTATTTCTTTAGATATACGGTGCTTATTACATTATTTGAAATACAACGAAAACAACTAATGACTGAAATTAAAGTAGTTAATTTGCTTTGTATTATATGTAAATTAAAAGAATTTTTACCTTGTCTGGGAGTGTAGGACTCTGGTGTGAAAATCCAGGCGCTTTCAACACTGCCTCCGACGTTAATGTTGTCATTGAATTTGCCTAAATTTGTTTTGAATTATTTTTAAAAATAATGTTGTCCTTGAATTTGCCTAAATTTGTTTTAAATTTTTTTCAAAAATAATGTTGTCCTTGGTTTTGCCTTAATTTGTTTTAATTTTTTTCAAAAATAATGTTGTAACTGAATTCGCCTTAATTGTTTTAATTCAGTATGATGGACAAAACAATTTAACCAAAAAGACGGAAGGGATCATTGCTAACTACTAAACAAGATAAGATAAATAAATGAGTTAAATAAGATATCATTGCAGAGCTTAAAATTTAGGGAATTATCATAAAAGGGTTGAATTTCGAAAAATTGGCAAAAGAATCTGAGAAATACAGATATAATTATTTATCAGCTGTATGGCTGATACGGGCTACTTGTTTGCCTAAACATGATAGTCAAAACTCTCCCTTTTAAACGGAAATTGTTCAATGTTAATATTCTTTACAAAGTTATACCGTTAGTGCTTATGAAAAAAGGAAATTTTTCCTTCTTTAGATATTCATTTTATTTCCAAGCACTAATTGGCTAAAAGTGAATCTGTTTGCTCCTACCACAACATTACCACAGAGCAAAACATATATGACGTAATCACAAATTCTATATGACATTTTGAGGGTCCATAAAATCCTTACGTGAGTTTTTTTTAATTTTTTTCAATAAAAAAACATCGTTAATGAAACATTTCAAAACAAAAAACTCCTTGATATGACTTGTTTGTTTCGTTTCTGGATATATCAATAGGCGTAATGTCCATCTTTTGAGTGAACAGCCGATGCTAAGTACTTTTTGTCCCACGAAATTTTCTATTTAATTCAAATATTCGGTTTTGAATACGAATTATTTCCGATGTTTAAAATTTTTTTATACATAATTAGCAGCTCATTTTTTATACATAATTAGCAGCTCATTTTACATAAAAACATTTTTTAAAAAAAATTTAAAGACTGTTAGTGTAAGCCGAAACCATTAGAAGTTATTATCAATTATTATTGTTTATAAACAAAAAAATTATCAACTCAGCGGCACAACACACTCTAAAAAGTTTTTGTTAATTTTCTAAAGACATAAATAGCCTAACTTATTAGCAGTTAGTATCATTTATTGGGGTTTATAAATTAAATAAATAATTAAATCAGTGACACAAAAAAATTAATAGGCACCTTGCACTGGAACTCGTTTTACACATGAAGTATGCAATATACATAAACGTCACCATAATGGATAATTACCGTATCTCCTACTTATCTTTCGTCGTATGCAGATCAACGATCGAAAGTGCGCGAAATTTTGATCGGTTGATCTGCATACTACGAAAGATAAGTAGGAGATACGGTAATTATCCATTATGGTGACACTTATGTATATTGCATACTTCATGTATAAACCGAGTTCCAGTGCAAGGTGCCTATACAGCGATGCATTTTTTTTAAAAAAGACTCTTTATTATATAAGTAGTTTTTTGAAATATTTTCTGTTACCTGAATAATTCTGAGGTTTGAAAAAACTGGTTTCAAACGTAGATTGTTATTTTTGTATATATATTTAATGTATCAACAATTTTAAAATCGATAAATTTACCAATTTCATAGTATCTGCTGTATTTACGGGGATCTTTGTCAAATTTTCTTTTCAGATTCAGTCTTTTAATAATATGAACCAATTTTTTGCTTCCAGGATTGTGGCTGGAACGTTTGGCTCTGATAAAGGAATATACAAATGAACCAACTAAAAAGTATCAGCTGGATTAGCTAAACAAACCAAAATGGTTCATTTTGCAACAGGAATTGTTGTGAATATCTGTATTTATAAATTCTAAAAACTTTGCTAGTAAGGACCTATCTAGCATTACAAAATTTTGGGTCCGCGGTCCCACCGCCAAATCACAATTCGTTATGAAACCAATGATTTTTACCAAATTTTTTCGAAAACCGAAGATTGAACAACAGTATTAAAACAATATTTAATACTTTTGTCAACTTCTGACCATTATTTAGGGCTATTTTAAGCATTAATAAAGTTGTTCTTATATAAATTTATTTCGGTTAATTAGAAAAAAACATTTTGTAATGCTTTTATTTAATACAAAAAAGCATGTCAAAATTTCTCAAATAGATGTTTTTTTTATTTGTAGTATTTCTAATTTCAAAAATAATACAATAAAATGCATTTAATTTGTGAGGAACTTTGTTTCGGGGTCGGACCGCCGACCCAATTTTTGTAATGGTAGGTAGGTCCAATTTTTATTTTTATTTACAACTAAAAAAATGCACCAAATGTCAAAATGCTAGCGACGACATCTCGCCTTATATAAAAAACAGTTATAGTTTTCTTTCACTAATAAATTCTAGATTATCTTTGTTTTTAGCTTTGTCCTAATTAGTGATTTTTCTGCCCTCCAATATCA